>APFE031594430.1:60188-145321 GCA_000404065.3 Pinus taeda | reverse complement strand
AAGGCCTTTAGAATCGTTGGGGATTGATTTAGCGAAGGAGAACCAAGCGATCTCCAACACTGTATCGACATAATACACGTTGAGGCTCCCTCATCAATCACAGTCCTATGAACAGGTATGTTTTTTACTATCACTGGGATCTGGAAAGCCATTTGATGAAGTAAGCGCGGTGTACTATTTTCTAGATCGAAAATTATAAGGTTCGAGTCCTGAACGTCAACAGCTCCTATAGCCGACAAAAGTAATTTACGTTGTGCTGGACATGATTGCAGCACTTCCAAAGCCGACATTGCTGAAGGTGAAACAGCTAAATCTTCAACAATGTTATAGTTCTGAGACGCTCTCGCATGTGGATTGAAAGCTGACTTTCGAAGTATACCCTTGGCGGGCGGTTTGATTACTAAGTCTGGATTAGGTTTTTCGATCTGTAGCGGATCGGAACCGGGAGCTGAGGTTGATGGGTTAGAATGAGAAGATTCCGCTTCTTTACCATCAACAGGACTTTTACTTCCATAGTCATGCGATCGAGTCGCAATGCTAACATGGGGCATCATCAGTATGGGTTCTTCGTTGGCATTTGAGGAAGAACCTATCATCTTACTGTCTTGATTTGGAAAAGGATCCTTCAAAACAGCAGGAGTTTGCGAACCTTTAACAATTTTCGCAACCTCTGCACGATGAGGGCAGTCTCTTGTAAAATGCTCTTCGTAAAAAATGAGACAAGGATAACGAGGTTTCCGTTTCTCATTAGTTGATTCTGCTTTTTTCTGGTTTCTCTTTCGAATTTTTATCTGTTTTATTTTTCTTCTTCCCTTTCTTCTTACCACCGGATTTTGATTTGGCTGTAGATGACTCTACAACATGAATATCGGCGGAAAGTTCCACAGAAGAATCTCCTGTTGGGGAATCTGGCAAGGTTATGATAGGAGAAGAATTCTTGGAAGACTTCTTCTTACTTTTGGTATTAACCATACCAATCATACCATCAGCGGCATGAGACCCTGAAGGAGCTGCAGTGATTTGATTTTGCTTGGGAAGATCGGGGATTTTCTCGTGTAAAGTACCTAACAAAGTATAAACTAAGTCAAGGTACTGTGCTTGAGTAATTAATTTCTCCTCAGTAACGACTTCGACCTTAGCTACATCCTTAGTGATCTTGGGCAGTAAAGATTTTACAAACCATTCGGCTAAGATCTGATCCGGGATAAAAACTTTCACTCAACGCCGTTGACGTCTCCATTCATGAATGTGATCTAAAATGTAAGTGGACGTTGACTGCTTTAATGAAGTTAATAATTCCGTGCCATTGTCATACCTGACTGGCAACTGAAAATGAGTTAGAAACGAAGTAGCTAACTGACTAAAATTATAAAAAGTGGCTCGTGGGAACTCAATGTACCACTTGGCCACAAGACCAATTAGAGTGCGCTGGAAAAGTCTTAAACGGATTGAATCATTTGAAATGGAATTAGACGCGCACAAGAGGTGATAAGTCATCACATGGTTCAACGGGTCCTCTCTTGGCTTACCTTCAAACTTAGGAATATCACTAGGCAACTTATTTGGCATTGGCAGCCAAAACGGAAGATAGTTAATTGGATCATTCGTAAGGCGTGACAAATCAGGCAAGTCCAAAGTTGCGATAAATGGTAACTGACGATTAGGGTCCCTAAAACTCTGGGTTGTCAGACCAGCCCCAAGAGGAGGATATCCAAGATAACTAGGAATTGGAATTGCATTTGGGATATTATATCCTCTTGGAAAACCAGGATTAACCGAACCATACTGGGGTTGTTGAGGTTGTTGATATGTATACCTAGGGTATGGTTGATACTGATAGACTAGCTGTTGCACAGTAGGACCGAATTGGTACTGTCCTTGGTATGGTTGTTGAATAAATTGAGGTTGACTGGTGACAACCGTACTTAAACCAGGTTGTCCTACAGGCATCTAAACCGAAGTGTGGACCGTGGGTCTAGACTGAGGTAAAGATGTCTGAGGAGTAGATACAGGAACAGTAGAAACTGGAGTTGTCAATACTCTAGAAGTAGGCGGGGTAGATGAAACAGATGTTGCAGTAGTTGCAACAATCGTTTGAGGCGGAGTATGAGGCGTACTAGGCCCAGGCTGAGAAACTACAGAAGGTGCAGAAGTTTGAATAGTAGACTGGACAGGTTGCTGGGGTGAACCAGAAACCAAGGGTTGTCCAGTTTGAGATGACAACTGTACATTTGGTTGCAAGACCTGTTGGGATTGAGATGGATCCCACACTACATTCATTCCGGGGTACGAACCCATAACAGGTTGAGAATATTGAGGACCATAACCGGGTTGAGGGTAGGGTTGATAATTTAGCGGTACATTTCTAGATCCTTGAACATATGATTGACCGGAAGGTGGTTGGTAACCTTGGGTTGGGTACTGACCTTGGGGTTGATAACTTTGAGGCATGTACTAATACTGGGGTTCACCTTGAGGTACATATTGATACTGGGGTTGACCTTGAGGTACATATTGAGTTTGGGGTTGACCTTGAGGAACGTACTGTCCCGTATGTATGTACTGTCCTTGAGGTTGCCCCCCAGGCGCAAACTGGGTAACTTGAGGTTGCCCCCTAGGCAATACTTGAGGATTTTGAGGCTACCCCCCAGGCGGTCACTGGCCACCTTGAGGTTGAGGATTGTGAATAGTACCTGACATCATGAGAATATCTTCTACACTCAATGGTTTAGTACCATTACTTCCAGTTAATAACCCTTGTTCAATAGGTTGAGGAGATGCTCCCGAAAAATGACCAGAAAGTGACTGATACCCGGCGGGAATAGAAGGACCGCTGTATAAAAAGGCTTCTAGAGATTGAGAAAACATGGACGATTGTCTTGACATATTTAACAGAGGATAGAAACCTCTAGGTGTTGGGTGATAAGAAATACGAGGTGGTGAAAAACTTAGTCCCGGGTTTTCCAAAAAATTAGTCAATGAAAGATACCAAGCACTGCTCCTAGGTGGACTGTAAAAGATTGATTCACGCTCCCTAAGGTCTATGATAGGTTGATCTTCAAGGATAGGGATGCCTTCTTCTTTTTCCGGAATAACAAGTTCTTCAATAGCTATTAGTCCAGAAGGAAGATTTTGGGTAATTATTCTTTCTACCCTAGGTGAACTAGGACCACTAGAAGCTGGAGAGGCAAACCCTGATGTTGGAGTAGCAGCAATGTCAGTTTCGGGTTCGGATATTTTAGGTTCTTCACCTATATCACTAGTAGATGAAACACTACCAGTAACTTTGGAAACAGATACAGACTGTTGATTATAATCTGCTACTAAAGCTTGAAAATCAGGATGTACCACCAAAGAAGACTCTCCTTCTTCAGGTGACCCAACTCTACTATCTCTAGGAGTTACCAAGGCCCGTAGCCCTTCAGGCTGGCTCGGTGAAAACTCAGGAGGTTGGCCCCGAAGTCTACGGGACTTCCTCTGTAATTCATCCACGGTTAAAATTTTTTTAACTACTTCACACGAAAACAAAGTAAAATCTCAATGAAAACCACCTAAAGGCTCTAAAGAACCAAACAAATTGAATCACACGCCTAAAGAATCTAGGAGATCAAACCACACACAAACAATAACTTTCCTTACTGAAAACACTAGTTGGTGATGAAATCCAACGTTGCAGAATTCAATACAGAAATAGCGGTTGGAGCAGTTAACCCGACAACCTGCTTAATGAATAGACTGGCACAAGTTTCTCCACTAAACCGTCTCGAGTGAAGAAAACCCCCTAGAAAATCCAAGTGAGTCTAGCTGATGTCTGCTCCAGGTATAGTGGGATCTTCCCACCACCGTCACCTTAGGAAGAATCCTATAGAATATGGTCACTATGGTTACCAACGAAAAAAATATACCTGGGGGAATAGTCTACAATCCGATACGCACGCAAGGGCAGAGTAGCAAGCTCAATCCCCTTGAAGGCTCCTTGACATAATCCAAGGTTTACCAACAAGTGACCCTAGGCTCCTCGACAATGGTTAATCCGAGGTTTACCGTTTTTAATACGTGAATATCTGGTGTCGTTCCCAATGAGGAAGGATTGATTTCCACAATTGTTTGGACATGATCTCATGCTTCTCCTTTAAGAGGAGCTTTCCCAGAGCATAGATGTAACAATTGGATTTCTCTCCTACCATAAGATACAACTACTTGTTTGTTTTACTGTCTTGGAGAGTTAATTACTCCCTACTCCAAGACACTAGCCTAAGCTATGTTGGTGTAATAGAGCCCTAGAAATAAAAAAATTACTAGATTGATTTTACTTTAAGCGTTATTTTTATTGGTTTTTCTTTAAGTCAAGAGGTGCGGAGATGAAACTTGTGGTGTGAAGACTCGACTCGAAATCACTAAAGAAAATGCACTTAAGACGATTAAGCAATCTTTTCCTTTCAATGAACTTCTAGCTAGGAAAGAGTTTGAGAATGCAAATTCTTGTAAACACAAATCTTTCTTAACAAACAAATTAAAAGAAGAGTTTTTTTCTTTTCCAATGCACTCAAAATGAGGAAACTAGTTATATTCACAAGAATTTCTCTTTTCTTTCAAACGTTCAAAGACTACAAAAACAAACTTTTTTCAAAAGAGATTTTTTTATTTTTATAACACACTCAAAACTATGGATAAAGCAAATCTTGAGATCTATAAACTATAAAAAACTGTTTGGAGTAAAAGCTTACAAGATGTCCTTTTCAAGGATGTTTTACTTGGCGATAAGCAAACCAAGGACTAACTTGTCTAGAATCACAAATCAGTCAAAAAACAACCAATTTTTGTTTTCTTTTGTAAAAATGAAATCCAAACTTTTAACACACGCTTTTTCGAAGTTTCGTAAAGAGAAAACACAAGATGGATTCCTCAACAAAGGTAGATTTTGCAAATGGTCAGACTCATAAGAAGGCCAGTAAAAACCAAGGTGATCAGAGGCTTCTACAGCTTCTAAGCTCTGAGCTACTACACGACCAAAATAAAAATCAAGACCAGCGACCAAAACTTCTAGGAATTTCACCTAAAACCCTAACACCAATGGAATTAACCCAAGGAAAGTTCTTAACAAGTCACATGCAGGTCTCGACAGGGGATAACATAATTTAAGCAAAAACTAAACTGACTGAAAGAGCAAATCTTAAGTTTTTCAAAATTTTAGCAGGGTCCGCAGGCCCACAGTTCACACAGGTGTGTGCACGCTCTGTGTGCAAAGCAAACATGCGTATAAGTACGCAGTGTGTTACAGGAATAGGGTGCGGGCTTCTCCTAAAGTTATGAAAACCAAAAATAATCCTAGATCTACTAAATCCACCCAATTCTACACACAACAAGCCAAAAAAAGAAACAAAAACACAGTTTCTCAGGTCAAAGTCAAAACAAGGAAAACAATCAAGTCCCTAGCGAAGTCACCATTTTGTCACACGGAACGAGTCGAGGTTGTGGACAAGATCGACCTCCCTAGTATCTAAAGATATCTAGTGACAAGCAAGCCAATCAAAAACTATCTTTCTCTAAATATGCAATTAAAAACAAAGGCAAACAAGTGGTTTAGGCCTACCTTGGATCCAATGCAAGTTTGTGGAAGCCTCACTCCTTTGGTCCAAATGAGCTCCCTTGTAGCAAGTCTGCAAACACAAACAAGAAAACAAATTAAATAGCACCTAAAAAGCCAATATCATAAAGCATATCCATCATAATGATCAAGGAATTTATGAAACAAACCACATAAGACAATTTTTTGAGAAAAATGAATCTGATTGTATTAATTCAAATCAAAGAAGAACTTTACAACTTGTGCCTTGATGCTGTACAAGCTCCTCCCAGGGTCCGACAAGAAATCTTCTCTACTTTGACAAGTTTCACTCACTTCCCAATGAAGCCAAAAGGTATGTGATCTCTCCTCTCAAGCTTAACTAGGAAGTCCCAATTCCACCAGCATTTACCCTAAACAATGTTCAGCTTCTAACCTCTCTAGCAACCAGCCCAATGCCTTAATTTATAGTGCAATGGAGGGAAGTTACTAGGTCCTCCTTCAAAGGGATATCTCCTCTCATCAAGGGATTAGCTCCTTCTATTTTGGGATGCATGAACCACCTTGGAGCGAACAATCCACATCAAAATTCCTTCTAGAATAATCTAGAATTAACCCAAAGTGAGTTTTTTAGAATAAACTTGCGCCTTTTTGACTTTCACAGGGGTCTGCGCCCACCCCTTTACAGACAGAGTGGGCAGATTCGCAGGTAACATGAACAAAGGGTTCGGGACCGCAGGTAACAGTGAGAGAAAGTGCGAAACCAGAGCTTTATTGATTTTTAATGTCTTTCTCTCATTTTCAAAGCTTGACATGAAGAGCTAAGGTCTGAGACTTGCTTAGGAGGAAAGTATAAGTGAAAATAGACCCATACTGACTGCAAATAGTCATGGTGAAGATATTTTTGTGTAACAGGAAGCTTTTTCTAGTTGTAGCTGTGCTGTTGTGTTGTGCAAAGAATTTTGCAATTGGTGGGCTATGATGGCTTTAGTAGTCAATGTAGAATATACCATTTCACTAGTCTGCTTGTGCAGTTCTATTTGGTCAATCGGATGGATATCCTTGGCCAAAGCTTCAAAATCAATTTTCAAATAGTCAGCCATTGACTTAAGCTACTGTACAGTTGGTTTCAGGAAACTCATTTGCATTTTTCCTTCTTTTATGTCAAAAGTTGACATAAGCTTGGTATGATTGGTTAGAGCCATTTTGAGGTAATGAGCATAGGTTTGGGCTTTTAATTTCTCATTCCTTGCTTTTATTTCTTTGTGTTTCCCTTTAATGTCTAAGCTCTGTTTAGAGAAAGCTCTAAAAGAAGACACTTTTTTTTTTATTGTCTTTCCAATGCCTGTATATGGGAGGTGGATGGTGTACCACCTGCTGGGATAGTTTGCATACTATCTGTCTTTTCTACCACTGCGTTTCCTGTGGTCTCCTTAGTATATTCTTATTCTGAATAGGGTTTCAACCTTTTCCTTTTAGCAAAATTTTGATCAATAGGCCTGCTGGAAGGAGTGGCCTCTTCTCTATCTCTTTTGAGATTTCTTTCCTCATTGAGAGGGGTCTGCAACACAGGGGGATTGCCCATGATTTGATGAGGTTGAGCCAGCTCCTTTGATATTTTGGGTTGCTCAGATTCTTCTTGTTGTTTTGAATCTTCTTCTCTTTCTAAGGTTCCTTGTTGCTCTGATGGTTGTGTATTGGGTTCCTATGACTGCTTTCTGGATGAAGTTTCACCAAACACTTGTACAAATGAATCCTCATCAAATCTTCTTTCTAAGTCCACCATTACATTTTCAACTTCAACTTGTGTGCTGTCTTGATCTATCAGTGTGCCTTCTAACCATTCTGATTGGTTGGCATATTGTTCAATCTTTGAGATCCTATGGTGGATATATGGTGATAGCTTATGTTTCTGCCTTCTGTCACAAATGAATCTGTGAGGGTCATAAGGCCAGATGAAACTCTTTTTTAATCTCAATCTCTCAAGGATTTCATTTGCTACCTTTTCGGCTTCTCTGTTATTACAAATAAATGGGCCTATATGATCCTTTATCCTCAATTGGGCCTTCTTCTTAGTCTTGACAAAGCGAATTTCATCAGAATTAATCATTTGCTTGTAGTACTCCAGAGAAAATAATCGGATGGGGAGATATTTAGGTAATTTATATGGAAGCAACTCACACCCATAAATTCTGATTTTGGTATGGTTTTGGTATAAATACCAGTCCCCAACTTTGTATTGTTTGGACAGCTGGAGAACCCTCTTAATGTTTGCATTGATTCTAGGAGGGGATAACTTATCAACATTGTAGTTACTGGATGCAAAAATTGGTCAATAAAATATGTATATGGATAGGGAGAATCATAAGACCTGTGAAAAAGAGAAGTCCAAAAAATGATAGATCTATGATTTCTTCTGGTATCAAGTTTTTGTACAGAGAAGGGAAACCTACCAGTTTGGTAATAAAGAAACAAATGATACAGGACTGATGAATACTTGAACACCCTCTCATTTTCAAGTCTCATAAACTGATCATGCATTTTAACTGCTATGAATTTGGCATAATCAAACTTGACCGCAGGAGGTTGACCGGGGGTAAATATAGACATACTGGAAAAAATAGTTTCATCTATATACTCATTAGTGGTGGAACCCAGAATGCATGATAGCATTGTTGTGATGTCTCTACCTAGATCAGGAAAGAAGGATGACATGTAAGGAGGGGGTTCCTTTAGCATGTAATTTTCTTCAGAAATGAAGGTTTGGAGGATTTGAGTACTTCGGGAACTAGACAGTTTGGAGAACCTCTCAAACAAATCAGGAACCAACAGGGGGGTGAGGTCTTGACCAGGCTACAACTGTAACATCTCGTTAATGGACTCAATTGTAATGGTGAAAAGGTTTTTCTGGTCTAAGGACATTACAACTTTCAAAACAGGGTCATAATTTGCATGGAAGTAATGAATAATTTCCAGAAAGATGTGAACACTTGGGAATTGATATTTGGGCAGGTTTGACTCCCAGAGACCTATCTTATCTGCATGGTTTAAGTAATTATCTTTGTATTTGCAATGCAATTTCAAAGGTGTTTCATCAAAAGTGAGGTCCTTGATCTGGAAATCCTTGTCAGCCAGGGGAAGATGGTCTAAATCTATGTGGGGAGTGGTAATTAGCCTGGCATCCAAGGCAACTGGAACATCCATCCTTGGTTCTTGTGGATTCAAGGATGAAGGTAGGGAATTTTAGGGAATTTGTGAAGAATGGGGTCGTTTCAGGGAGTTTCTAGACTGTCGAACAACTTGCTATCACTAAATTTACTTGATTTTCACAGCAATTTAGTCCAAGTTGAATATGAAAATAGGGTTTTCTCGGTAAAATGGGTAAATACTTGGCTATGGTTGCACGAAGGGGAAAATGGCTCTGGTGCACTATTTGCATGGAGTGCACGGGTCTGCAATGGCAATCTGGAATTCAACAACTTCTGAAAGTTGACGGTTGGAAGTAGGGCGACGACTCGAACGTACTCTGAGTGTGCATGGAGAATAGAAGTTTATTTTCTTGGTAAGACAACATAATGAGTATTTTTGTTTTTATTTGGCAAAGTCAATGTTTTGGCGGGTATAATGAAAATGACAGTTGGTGCTAGTTAATGGATGGTACATTTTGTCATTTAGCACGGGTGGTAGGCAGGTGCGGTAAGTGGTATCTATCGCACTACTTATGAGAGTGTAGTGGTATTGGGAGAGGTCCACCTGATGCCATTCATCAAGTGACATGTAGCGGCTGGGTGAATAGTGAAACTACTCATATCAAGTGGGGCAAGTTCGGCATTGGGGTCCGCCCCATATGAGCATCAGCCGTTAGATCTGAAGGTGTCAGATCATATAGTGGTTGGGGAAGGGACTTGATCGAGATTTAATGGAGGGGCCCGACATGGTAGTAATTGCGGATTAGGGAGATTAATGATGTCGGGAGTGAAGTGATTAGAGGAAGGTTCTTAATTAATCACAGGTTGATTAACTAATTCCTTTTTATGTAGCGGAGGGTTATATGTTTTAATTTAATTGCAGATAGATTAATTAATCTATCGATTAATCAATCTATCGAATTATTCATTTATTTATGGTTTATGTTTCAAACCAGGGCGGGATATTTTAGAGTAAGGGATTTTAATAATACATAGGGGACGGAGTGTATTTTGCGGGAGCTAACTATAGTAAATTATGTTAATATGAAATAGATGTGGACATGAGAATACGCTAAGTAAAATGTTAAATGAAATGTATGAATTATGGAGGAGTGAATATTGATGAGTTAGCACTTGGAACCTGTAAATCATTGGGCCGAGGGTTCGATCCCTCCAAAAGTCAGAGAAATGCTCTGAGCCCCTTTGGTTTAAGGTTTTTGGTGCTTTGATTGTTATTTGTGGGAAATTAGTGACAATAGGGGTAAAAGCAGATGAAGGAATTAATAACTTGACTTTGTAAATGTTTTTGTTGTCATCCACACTTTAAGAAATTTGGTGATGAAAGTAAATGACAAGATAAATCACCATAATTCTGCAACCATCCAACTACTTTCCCATCTACACATCCTACCATTTTTTCTACTTTTTATTAGGGTGCACTTAAATTGGCAAACCCTTATCAAACTTTTCTTTTCTTTTACAATGGAAATCTATCTAAGTCTAACCTTATTACATCCAAGGGCTCAGATTAGACTGTTGAACTCCTTTTATTTACTCTACATAATCTAATTATCTACCAAGATTACACTGTTTGGTTAGATTTTATACTCTATCTATCAACATGAAATTCAAAACATGAAATAGCCAAGTTTAAACATTTTGACTATCCATGGATTGTGGCAAAGGTAACAAGCTGCACACAATCTTTTTATTTTACCTCAAAGTAAATGGTAGTGGCATTTTGACTTGCACACTTTCATGGTATTTTTCTTGGGGTTCATTTTTCATCTTTTTGACCTTTTTATTTCTTTTTGTCCTTTGATTTTTCTTTTAGGACATACCCTCTTTACATTCTTTAATTTTTTTTTTTGAATATGGAAAACATTTGCAGAAAGTAAAGGTATGTACATATTACATAGATAAACTTAGTCAATCATAAATTATGACACCTATTGGTATAGGAACATAACAGTGGCTCCACTTGGGGATGGCTTTCCTTGGTGGAAAGTCAAGAACTGTAGATCAATGGCCTTTTGAATTACTGTGATTTTACTTTGCAACTTTCCCTTTTACTTTGTCGCTTTATTGATATTTATGACAGTGAAACTTTTGAAGCTTAGGGCCTTCTCTTCAGGCTTCAACTCCAAAATTACCATCCAATCAACACTAAACCTTTATCGAAGGATATATTATGTACAATTGAAACTGATAAGTTAGTAACTTGGATCAATATAGTGCTTCAACATTCGACCATTCACTGGTCCTCCTTCTACCTCTGCACCATTCAGTTCTTTAAGAAAGTAAGCATTATTACCCCTGAAAGCATATATAATATATGGACCTTTCCACAAGAAGTCAAACTTTCCATGCTTCCCTTTATCTTCCCTTATGGAGTCCCATTTCAAAACTTTATCACCAAGATAGAAGTCTTCTGCCTTGGTTCTTTTATCAAAAACTTTCTTGAGTTTCTCCTGAAGCACTTGGGCTCTGATGTATACTTCCTTCCTAGTTTGCTGCAAATGAATGGTCTGATTGATTCTCCTCTAAATATCATTTGGCTCAACTTGGGATTCTTGGAGTAGTTTCATTACTAGAATTCCTAATGATGAAGGGAAAACTACTTCCATCACATAGACTAAAAGATAGGGACTGGTGCCGATAGATTTCTTAGTTGTAAGCCTGTCTACCCACAAAGCATTAATTAGTTTTTTGTTCCATGTTTTCTTATTGTCTTCCAGTAATTTTTTAATAATATTCATTAGGATTTTATTAGAAGATTTTGCAAGTTCATTCCCTTATGGATAATAGGTTGTAGAGTGACCAAGGGTTATATGGTATTTATGGCAGAAATCAATCATTCTCTTTGATTTAAATGCTGTGGCATTGTCTATGATAATTTTATTGGGGCAACCAAATCTGGGCAGAATATTGGCCTCTAGAAAACCTATGATGACAGTATCAGTGGCTTGTCTGGAGGGAATGGCTTCTATCCATTTTGTAAAGTAATCTGTGGCAGTCAAGATTCACTTATGTTGAGCAGAAGAGGGGGGGTGAATTTCACCAATGAAGTCTATACCCCACTGTTGAAAAGGTTTTTTAGTAGAAATGGGTTTCAGGGGTAAAGGCAGCAACTTTCTTTTTCCTTCAAATATTTGACACTTGTGGCAGGACGCTACAAACTTTTTCACATCAGAAAACAAGGTTGGCCAATAGAGGTGCCCTCCGCAATCACCTGCATGAAATTCTTGGAGTACTTTGTCAGATTTTTCCTTTAATAAGAAATTTAACAGAATGCTTTCATGATTTTTCCAAAATAAAGTATTATCCATTATGCAAAATTTCAAAGATTTCATTTTCAAGAACCTACTTTTAGAGAGGAATTCAGATTATCCACAGTGTTCATCTTTATATTGGTCGATGTTTCAAGTCTAGACCCAGACTCATCATCAGCTCTGATGTACGGAGAAAAGAAAGAAAAGGGTTTTGATAAATATGTAATAGGTTGATGTAAGGAGAATATGGCCGACTAATTGCCTGCTTATTGCTATTATTTCATTATTTATATTTATTTAAATCATTATCCATCATTATTCCATATTATATTATTTATTGTTCTTAACACTTATTTATGTTATTATTTAATAATTATTTCAATCATATTATTATCATATTAATCTTTATTATATAATAATAATAATCATTATTAATATTATTATTATTAATTTTTATTTATATTATACTATTAATCATTATATTATTATTTTTTATTATTTTTATTAATCATTGTTTATATTAATATTTATATCATAAGATTGCTATTTATATCATAAGTTTATCTACTCATTTAATCATTATTTATATTTATCATTATTTATAGCTATCATTACTAATATTTATGTTATTTATTATTAGTTCTGGACAAGCCTGGAGGAGCTTGTAAATTTTGTAGAATGTATATTATGTCAGCATACCAGGGGAGCCGAAAAAGGCTTGGCTGATCTGTGGAGTCGCCATCTCCTATTCATTGTCCAGTTTTGCTATAAAATTTATGCCTAGGGCTTGATAATTGGTTTTAGCCATAAGTTTAGCCAAACCTTGGCCTTTGATTAACTTTGTAGGTTTAATCTTTATGTCATACTCTAATATGGTAGCTATCCACTTTCACCTTTTGCCATCAACTCCATTCTGTGTTAAAATGTCTTTGACTACAACATTGGGAACATAAGCTACAATGTGAGAATATAAGATATAGACTCTGAAATCTTTAATAGCTTTTACCAAAGCAAAAGCCTGTTTTTCCATTATGTTATACTTTAAAGATGCATCTCTTAGAGCTTTACTAAAGAAAGCTATTGGTTGTTTGAATCCCTGATCGTTCTTTTGTAGTAAAACAACAACAATACTATGTTCAGATGCAAAAGAAAAAAATGATAAATTCTCTGTCAAACATTGGACTTATGAGGACTGGTGTTTGAGTCAAGGCTAGTTTTATATCTTCAAATGATTTTTTAGCCTCTACTACCCATTTAATAGCCGAATATTTTTTCAACATGTTATTTAGTAGTCTAATTAGTTCAACCAGGTTAGAGATAAATCTTCTTAAAATATTTATTTTTCCTAAAAATACCTGAAGTTCTTTGATGTTTCTGGGGTGAGGTATTTGCAAAATAGCTTCAATCCTGGTTGGGTCAATCCTGATACCATCTTTAGAGATAATGAGGCCTAATCATTTTCCTTCTTCCAAACCAAATAAAGACTTCTTTGGATTGAGAGAGATGCCATATTTCTTGCATTTAATAAAGACCTACCTAAGATGATCCAGGTGTTATTGATCTGATTTGGAAAACACTGTGATATCATCAAGGTATATAACTAGGAAATCATGGATTTCCTTAGCAAAGGCAATATCCATTGCCCTTTGAAACGTGGCCCCTGCATTTTTAAGCCCAAAAGGCATTTTGACATACATAAAGGTACCCCATGGGGTTATGAAAGTAGTCTTTGCTTGGTCATCAGGATGGACTAGGATTTGGTTGTACACACAGAAACCATCTAACAATGAGATCCTTGTGGAACCTACTACCCTTTGCAATATGTGATCCATTTTAGGTAGGGGATAGTTATCTTTGAGCGAAACTTTGTTTAAATTCCTGAGGTCAACGCACAGTTTTATTTCTCCTGTTTTCTTTCTTGTCGGGACAAGATTAGATACCCAATCTGAAAACCTAATGGGTGCAATAATTCCTGCTTCATACATTCGTTTGATTTCCTTTTCAATAGAAAGTATTAGAACAGGGTTAATTCTTCTAAGATTTTGTCTAAAGGGCTTCTGATCTTATTTTAAAGGGATAGTGTGTTGTATAATGCTGCTATCATAGGATTTTAGATCCTCATAACTCCAGGCAAAAGCGTCCTGGAATTCCTTCATAAGTTCCATATATTTCAGTTTTTCATTGGGAGGCAATGATTTAGACAGTTTTATTAGCTTGGGATTCTCTTCAGATCCTATGTTACATTCCTCAATGTCTAATTTCAAAGGTTCCATTTTAGGCTTTTTAGGAATATCATTTGAGTCGAATAAGTCCTCTAAAGGAGTTAATCCTTTGGGCAAGAAATTATCTTTGAGGTTCATGACTTCGGTTTCATCATCAATTACTTCATCAATTTCTATTTGTTTTAAATCTTGAATATTTGTTTTTGTGAATTTTGTAGGATGAAGTCTATCTTTTATTTGATCTCCTTCTAGTTCATTTATTTCTATTTCACTAGAGCAATTAAAATCTATTGCTATGTCAGTATCTATGTTGGTATTTACGAATTCATTGTCTAAAGTTAAAAAATTATTGATTTTCCGATCATTCTCAAATACTTGCCAGTTCTTTAAATTGTCAGCAATTGTAGGTCTATGCCTAACCTCAACAGTGTACTGATGGTTAGGCTTGAAAGGCAACCTACAAGTACTAGCAAACATGGCTAAGTTGTGAGCCTGCATGTTGTGTTTTCTAGGGATAACAACAAGTTTGGTTTCTAAAAAGGTATTTAGTATTTCTATGACTGTTCCTCTGTAAAATCCTAACCTAGGATCCTTGGTCATGTTAATAGCTTTAATTTGTTTGATCACTAACTCAGAATCTCCCATGATAGAAACTCTGATGGCTCCTAACCTTTTAACCAGTTTTAGTCCTAACAGAAGTGCTTCATATTCGGCCATATTGTTTGTACATTTGAAGTTTAACCTATAGGCATGACCTTCTGCATGATCATTCTCTAAGTTGTAAACCCATACACTTGCTCCTACACCTAGCTTGTTTACCGAACCATCAAATTCCAGATGCCATAGGATTTCATGTTCATAATTTTCATCTAGGGTAGTGGAATCTTTCTTAATTAGGGCATCTAGATTTTCTTTGTTATCTGATATCTCATGAATTTGGACATTTGAATTTTCTTTTGCAATTTCTTTTGGTTCTACTGTTATATCACTTGGAATATCTTCTTGATTAGTTTCATCATTGTGAAGAATAAAATAATACATGTCAGAATGTATTGAATATATAGCAAAGTTCTGAGGCTTTTCTTGACTACTCACTACATAATTCATCAAAGTTTCTCTATACAATTTCTTGGGACATCCAAAGAATGAAATGGTAGCATAAGACATATCCAATTGCAGAGATCCTTGGAGTTTAGCACCCCAGGATCTAGATAACAACATGTCATACTTGGGTGGTATATCAGCAACAATAATGTCCATGAGTATAGTTTTGGCAGGATACTGAACTAGGGAGACACACAAATCTTTTATGAGACCTAGGCATTTAACCTAGCTTGAATCAAAGGAAAATAGATCTTTATAAGGTCTGGTAATATCCAGGTTAAGATTTTCCATTACAGACTTAGGCATAAGATTGTGTGAGGCTCCAGAGTCTAGCATGGCATTGTGTAGGATTTTGTCGTCGATGTTAAGGATGATGTAGAAAGGTGGTATCCCTCCTTCAACTGGCTTTCCATTGACATCTGGTCCGAAAAATAACTCAGGTTGGTCATCGAAGAGATTCACAGAATCTTCATTTTCAACATAGTTCAGAGATTTACTAATTTGAGATCTGTAAGTTTCATGTTTTACCAATTTTGTCAAAGGTACTGAAATTTTGAGCTTGGTCACTTCTGCTCTCAAATTGAAAGGAGGAGGAGATTTATTTGTTTGAATATTTGGAATTTTAGAGCCAAAGCTCTGGGCAGTGTGTTTTTCTTTTTCATTGTTAGGAATATTTTCAATTGGATCTTCTGGAGACTATTCCACTGTTCCTTTGAGGGGAATTCAAGTGGAAGGGTGCTCATTAGAAGGCTGGTTATCTGTTACATCTTCAATGGTGGGGTTAGGAGGATTTTGATGTGATCTAGAAAGGATCTGTAAGGTTTTTGTAACTTGAGGATTCTGATTTAAAGCTTTTCCTTTCTTAGGCTGACTAGGAATTGTTTTCTTGTTTTGTACCGAGGCATCAATATTCCTCCTGCTTCTTAAGTTGTATTGTTTGTGTACTTCAAAAATAGCAGAGTCATACCCTTGTTTGAAATCAAATGATTCCCTTGTTTGGTTTTAGAACTGTTGGAGCACGTGTGACTCTTGGTCATCCTGAGTTAGTAAAATATCTTCATCATCGTCTAAACCCATCAAATTTATCTGAGTGTCTTATTCAGGGTCTTCTAAGTGTGAGGTTTCTGCATAATTTTCTTGGAAAGGTGGTCTGATATTCTGGTCAGGAATATTCTTTCCAGTATTCTGGTTTTGGTTTTTCCTAAAATTAGGATTTCTCACTGGATTAGCCTGTTAGTTATCCCAGTGCGGTTTCCGTTCAATAATTTCAACTCTGTCCAACAATCTTTCCATCCCATAGATTTTTTGTTCAAAGGGTGTGTTTTTCTCTTTCAAGGGTATCCTTCTCTTGCTCCTAGCTCTAGCTCTTTTGGCAAGTAGGTTAGCTTCAACACTTACTGCTACACTTTGCATTTCTTCTAGAGTGGGGGGATTTCTTTCTCTTAGTTGAAAAGCCATATCTAAATCAAATCCATCCGGAAATTTGATCAGGGCTAAACCAGGTGGAGGGCTAAGGTCAAGTGGGATAGCATTATATATAGTATTAAACCTAGTACAATAGTCCTGAACAGTTTCATGGGGACCCCTTTTAAGGTTTTCATATTCAGATAAAATTTGAAGGGGGTCCTTCTTCTTTTCCCACCTATTCAAGAATTGCTAGTAAACGACTCTTAGACTATCTATGCTCTGAGGGGCCAAGGATCTAAACCATGTTCTCACTTCCCCAGCTAGACTTTGAACAAAAATTCTCATTTGGACATCAGCCACGTCAATCTCATAAATTTCAAAGTAATCTGTTATTGTCCTAGTGTGTTGTAGGGTTGTGTATGTTCCAATACCATCAAAGGTAGCAATTTTACTCTGGTAGTCCTATGGCATTGCACCTTGGGGGGTAGGCATCACGAGGGGGGCGTATCTATTAGCCATGATTCTAGGTTGGCTAGTAGTGTGAACGGGAGTTGGGGTAACAGGAGGTGTTTGGGTTGTGGAGGAAGAACTAGAGGTAGTGGTGGGATGTTGGGAGATGATTGGCTGGAGAGGAAGTGAAGGGATGAATGGAGGAGTGGAATCGTCTTCAGAAAAGTCAGGGAATAATGATGAACCAACAGAAAGTGAAGCTATTTCAGAAAGTTCAGGGGTTCTATTAGTGGTAAGGGATGACTAACTGGAGTTCTACAAATATCGATCAATTGACAAATTGGCTCGTTGGGTTTAAAGTTCTCTGAGGAATTCTGGATCTTAGACTAGGTCCAATAGTTCACTATCAGATGTGGTTCTAAATAGAGAAAGTTAAAAATGTTCGTCAAAAGGGAGGTCTTCCAAGAAAAGCCACTCAACAAGGCAAGAGTGTGATCTAAAAAAAGGTCTAGGGCTGACTGAACTCTCTTGTCTTCTAATGATTCTTGGAATCAGGTTGGGATTTTCAAACACAAGGGGAGGATTTGGGTCAGGGTTAGCCCTGGTGTAATGTGTTCTTCCTGAAGCTAGATTTCAAGTCCTTTAAATGCTTTTGTTTTATGAATTTTCATGGTAACTTTTAACAATCCTTCAAAATGCTTTAAATTAAACTTCTAGGTTTCTCAAAGGTTTATTTTAACTGAGGATTTGTTCGATCCCCAGTGGAGTCACCACTATGTTATCACTCATATTTTCCTTAGAAGTTATTAAAAGAAGGAAAGGATCTAAGGTAACTACAAACCAATCTTTTAAGTATAGATCCTAGCCAATCTACACTCAAAGCGGGCTCTCTCTTTATGATTTAGCATTGTTTTGATATGATAGTAGGCTAGCTATTAATGCTTAAGGGATTTGCTGTGATTTGTTTGGTGGAATTAAGGAAATAGATGGGAAAAACAGGTCTTCTGGCCATTGGGCTATGGAGTCAAGTAGGAAAGGTTTATTAGGATTTGATTAATCACCGAGGTAAGAGTTCACAAGGCAAGATAGCACAATAAGGACAAATATGAAAGTTTTAATGAATGGAAATCTTAACCAGGGCCAAGGGCAATGAAGAATCCTTAGCAGGGATCAAGATGAAGAAAGGAAGTTTGGCAAATAGCAAGGGAAATTAAGAATCCTATACCAAGGGGCAATAAAGGGAATGAATTACAGAAATAAGGGAGCAACTAAGAATTCTGAAACGTAAGCAATTTCGTAGAAAACATTAAATGAGCAAACAGTTAAAACAAAGAGCATTTAAGTTAATTTTGATAGTATTTTTCCTTGTTTGCTTTTAAGAATTTATAAGAAAACACATATGATATTTCATAACATGAAGAAAACAATATTCAAACTTAGAGAAATGTTACTTATTTGTTTCCCACAGTGCATATGAATCGAGTGAAATGTCCTTAGCTTTATTCAATCCAGTAAACCAGTCCAGCCTTGATTATAGTAGCTCCTTTAGCTCAAAACAAAAGTCTACAAAAATTCTTTTTAATCCACACTAATTACTTCGTTTTGTGAAGTATTTATATAGAAAATATTACAAAATATCTCATAACTATATGATATTTATTATAGGAAACAAAAATTATCTTCCACAAGAAGATAGAGGCAGATGGTAAACAGATTGTTTTCTTTCCCTCTATTTGTCTCATGCAGTTGTCTTGGTAATTGTGTGTTGGACTTCACTCTTATCTTCACCTACTGATACTCTTTACCTATGCTGATACTCTTTACCTGTATTTACCAGACTTTACCGTAGTAGACATTTTTACTCCATGGATTTACTATAGTAACCTTATAGTATATCGGTCATACTAGTCCACCATTCATCATTCGGTATTTTCATTCAGATCATTTTCCTGTACACTTCATCAGCTTCTATGTACTTAACAAAATTGGGCCGGTTGGTGAATAGGTGCTTTACTTAATGTTCTATGTAAAATAGGTTTTCCAAGCCATCATAAAGCACCTTTCCTGTAGGTAGTGCTTTTACTGCTGAAGAGCTGGCTTGGCTCTTGGCCTATTTGTTTAGTCTCTCGATGTAGTCATCATGTGTCATCAGCTTGTCATTTATGACCAATGGGCTTGGAAGACCTTTCTCTCTCAAGATGCCATACTTTAACATGAAGTCATCTATATCTGCTTGGATACTTTGACACCTTTTCTCCAAGTTGAGCATCAAGTTCCTCTTAGTAAGAACTTTCTTAATTTCGAGGATGGTGGCTGTTCTATCTTCAATTTCTAATGCATCTAATTGGTACATGTTCCTACTGTTCAAGACGTCAATCAATTGATTTGCCTCTTCAGGCTTATCTCCTAATTCTTCTTTGGTCTTCTGTATAGCTTCCACAACTATCTTGACTAGCTCAGTCTGTTAAAAAATTATCTGGATATAGGGCCAAATATCATTGATGGAATCAATGATATTGGCCCACAATATATTTCTGATATCTCCAGTGGTTTTTCTAGTGTTAAGTCCTTTTCCAGGACTCTGATTCTCTCCTCCATTCTTTTGTTCTTTCTTTCTTCTTCTTTGTTTTGAATTTGTGCTAGTTCATAATTTGTTTCCATACTTGATATTTTTATTTGAGCTTTTTTAATTCTGTAGCCTAGATACTCATCTGTTCCATGGCTTTGATCACTTCATCTGTTATTTCTGTTATTGTCCCTACACTGGTTGATGTACCTGTAGTAGGAATAGCTTCTGCTACTCGCAGCGCTGTTACTGGTGGAAGTGTTGGTGCCAAAGATGCTGCCAGAGTGGAGGGTATTGTTGTGGAAACCGTGGGTATGACAGTTGGAGGAGCGGTGGCCAACTCACTCTGCCTAGACTATATTGCATTTTCCAATTCCCTCTCAGTTTCCTTTAGCTGTTCATTTAACTTAAGGACTAGGTCCATAAGTTCTTCTTCCTTTTGTTTCTCTATAACTTCTGCAGTTTGAGGATGGTGGAGAGGAGGGATCTTAAACTATTTCTTTAATGCAGCTATATCATCATTTTTATTTTTGATCAATCTTTCAGCTACTTTGACATCCTTGTGATCATGTCCCAATTCTATAACCAGATCTTCTAAGGTTTTTATTCTGACGTTTTTAGCCTGAGAGGAAGCTTTTTCCAGTTGCAGCTGTGCTGTTTTGTTGTGCAAAGAATTTTGCAATTGGTGGGTTGTGATGGCTTTACTAGTCAATGTAGAATAGACCATTTCACTAGTCTGCTTGTGCAGTTCTATTTGGTCAATCAGATGGATATCCTTGGCCAAAACTTCAAAATTAGTTTTCAAATAGTCAGCCATTGACTTAGGCTACTGTACAGTTGGTTTCAGGAAACTCATTTGCATTTTTCCTTCTTTTATGTCAAAAGATGACATAAGCCTGGTCGGATTAGTTGGAGCCATTTTGAGGTAATGAGCATAGGTTTGGGCTTTTAATTTCTCATTTCTTTCTTTGATTTCTTTGTATTTCCCTTTAATGTCTAAGCTCTGTTTAGAGAAAGCTCTGAAAGAAGACACTTCTGTGCTTTGTTCTCTTTCCATTGCTTGTAAATGGGAGGTGGATGGTGTAACACCTGCTGGGATAGTCTGCATACTTTCTGTCTTTTCTGCCACTACGTTGCCTGTGGTCTCCTCAATATATTCTTCTTCTGAATAAGGATTCAACCTTTGCCTTTTAGCAAAAGTTTGATCAATAGGCGTGCTAGAAGGAGTGGCCTCTTCTCTATCTCTTTTGAGATTTCTTTCCTCATTGAGAGGGGTTTGCAACACATGGGGATCGCCAATGATTTGCTGAGGTTGAGCCAGCTCCTTTGAGATTTTGGGTTGCTCAGATTCTTCTTGTTGTTCTGAATCTTCTTCTCTTTCTGAGGTTCCTTGTTGCTCTAATGGCTGTGTATTGGGTTCCTGTGACTGCTTTTTGGATGAAGTTTCTCCAAACACTTGTACAAATGAATCCTCATCAAATCTTCTTTCTAAGTCCACCATTACATTTTCAACTTCAACTTGTATGTTGTCTTGATCTATCAGTGTGCCTTCTAACCATTCTGATTGGTTGGCATATTGTTCAATCTTTGGGATCCTATGGTGGATATATGGTGATAGCTTATGTTTTTGTCTTCTGTCACAAATGAATCCATGAGGGTCATAAGGCTAGATGAAACTCTTTTTTAATTTCAATCTCTCAAGGATTTCATCTGCTACCTTTCGGGCTTCTCCGTTATTGAAAATAAATGGACCTGGATGATCCTTTATCCTTAGCTGGGCCTTCTTAGTCTTGACAAAGTGAATTTCATCAGAATTAATCATTTGCCTGTAGTACTCCAGATCAAATAGTCGAATGGGGAGATATTTAGGTAATATATATGGAGGCAACTCACACCCATAAATTCTGATTTCAGTATGGTTTTGGTATAAATACCAATCCCCAACTTTGTATTATTTGAATAGCTGGAGAACCCTCTTAATGTCTGCACTGATTCTGGGAGGGGGATAGACTATCAACATTGTAGTTACTGGATGCACAAATTGGTCAATTAAATCTGTATATGGATAGGGAGAATCATAAGACCGTGAAAAAGAGAAGTCCAGAAAATAACAGATCTAGGATTTCCTCTGGTATCAAGTTTTTGTACAGAGAAGGGAAACTTATCAATCTGGTAATAAAGAAACAAATGATACAGGACCGATGAATACTTGAACACCCTCTCATTTTCGAGTCTCATAAGCTAATCATGTATTTTATCTGCTATGAATTTGGCATAATCAAACTTGACTGCAGGAGGTTGACTAGGGGTAAATATAGACATACCAACAAAAATAGTTTCATCTATATACTCATTAGTGGTGGAACCCAGAATGCATGATATCATTGTTGTGATTTCTCTTCCTAGATCAGAAAAGAAGGCTGACAAGTAAGGAGGGGGTTCCTTTGGCATGTATTTTTCTTTAGAAATGAAGGTCTGGAGGATTTGAGTACTTCGGGAACTAGACAGTTTCGAGAACCTCTCAAGCAAATTAGGAATGGACAGGGGGGTGAGGTCTTGACTAGGCTGCAACTGTAACATCTCGTTAATGGACTCAGCTGTAATGGTGAAAAGGATTTTCTGGTCTAAGGACACTACAACTTTCAAAACGGGGTCATAATTTTCATGGAAGTAATGAATAATTTCCGGAAAGACGTGAACACTTGGGAACTGATATTTGGGTAGGCTTGACTCCCAAAGACCTATATTATCTACATAGTTTAAGTAATTATCTCTGTATTTGCAATGCAATTTCAAAGGGGTTTCATCAAAAGTGAAGTCCTTGATCTACAAATCCTTGTCAGCTAGGAGAAGATGGTTTAAATCTCTGTGGGGAGTGGTAATTGGCCTGGCATCCAAGGCAAATGGAACATCCATCCTTGGTTCTTGTGGATTCAAGGACGAAGGTGGGGAATTTGTGAAGAATGGGGTCGTTTCAGGGAGTTTCTACACTGTCGAACAGCTTGCTATCACTAAATTTACTTGATTTTCACAGCAATTTAGTCCAAGTTGAATATGAAAATAGGGTTTTCTCAGTAAAACAGGTAAATAGCTGGTTATGGTTGCATGAAGGGGCAAATGGCTCTGGTGCACTATTTCCATGGAGTGCACGGGTCTGTAATGGTAATCTGGAATTCAACAGCTTCTAAAAGTTGACGGTTGGAAGCAGGGTGACGGCTCGAATGTACTCTGAGTGTGCATGGAGAATAGAAGTTTCTTTTCTTGGTAAGACAAAATAATGAGTATTTTTGTTTTTATTTGGCAAAGTCAATGTTTTGGCAAGTATAATGAAAACGATAGTTGGCACCAGTTAATGGATGGGACATTTTTTCATTTAGCACTGGTGGAAAGCAGGTGCGGTAAGTGGTATCTATCGCACGGCTTATGAGAGTGTACTAGTATTGGGAGAGGTCCACCTGATGCCATTCATCGGGTGACACGTAGCGGTGGGGTGAATAGTGAAACCGCTCGTATCGAGCGGGTAAAGTTCGGCATCGAGGGCCGCCTGATATGAGCATCAACCATTAGATCCGAAGGTGTTAGATCATACGGTGGTCGGGGAAGGGACTTGATCGAGATTTAATGGAGGGGCCCGACGGGGTAGTAATTACGGATTAGGGAGATTAATGACGTCGGGAGTGAAGCGATTGGAGGAAGGTTCTTAATTAATCACAGGTTGATTAACTAATTTCTTTTTATGCAGCGGAGGGTTATATGTTTTAATTTAATCGTAGATAGATTAATTAATCTATCGATTAATCAATCTATTGAATTATTCCTTTATTGTGGTTTATGTTTCAAACCAGGTTGGGATATTTTAGAATAAGGGATTTTAATAATACATAGGGGACGAACTGTATTTTGTGGGAGCTAACTATAGTAAATTATGTTAATATGAAATAGATGTGGACATGAGAATACGCTAAGTAAAATGTTAAATGAAATGGATGAATTATGGAGGAGTGAATATTGATGAGTTAGCACTTGGAACCTGTAAATCATTGGGCCGAGGGTCCGGTCCCTCCAAAAGTTAGAGAAATGCTTTGGGCCCCTTTGGTTTAAGGTTTTTGGTGCTTTTATTGTTATTTGTGGGAAATTAGTTGCAGTAGGGGTAAAAGCAGATGAGGGAGTCAATAACTTGACTTTGTAAATGTTTCTGTTGTCGTCCACACTTTAAGAAATTTGGTGATGAAAGTAAACAAGATAAATCACCATAATTTTGCAACCATCCAACTACTTACCCATCTACACATCCTACCATTTTTTCTACTTTTTATTAGGGTGCACTTAAACTGGCAAACCCTTATCAATTTTTTTTTTTCTTTTACAATGGAAATCTATCTAAGTCTAACCTTATTACATCCAAGGGCTTAGATTAGACTGTTGAGCTCCTTTTATTTACTCTACCTAATCTAATTATCTTCCAAGATTACACTGTTTGGTCGGATTCTATTCTCTATCTATCAACATGAAATTCAAAACATGAAATAGCCAAGTTTAAACATTTTGACTATCCATGGATTGTGGCAAAGGTAACAAGTTACACAAAATCTTTTTATTTTACCTCAAAGTAAATGGTAGTGGCATTTTGACTTGCACACTTTCATGGTCTTTTTCTTGGGGTTCATTTTTCATCTTTTTTGACCTTTTTCTTTCTTTTTGTCCTTTGATTTTTCTTTTAGGACATACCCTCTTTACATTTTTTTTTTTTTTTTTTTTTGAATTTCTTAATATGGAAAACATTTGTAGAAAGCAAAGGTATGTACATATTACAGAGATAAACTTAGTCAATCATAAATTATGATACTTATTGGGATAGGAACATAACAGATGGTGTTGTGCACATGTTGGATATGCGGTGTTGTGCACATGTTGGATATGCGGTGTTGTGTACATACGGTGCTTTGTGCATGTTGCATATGTAGTGTTGTGTACATATGGCATGGTGTGCATGTTGTACATATGGCGCTATGTACATGTGGTGTTATTTGTATGACTGTACATGTGGTTTTGTGTGCATGTGGTGTCGTGTACATGTTCTACATGGGGTGTTGTGTGCAAGAGGTGTTGTGTACATATCGTGCATGTGGTGTTGTGTACATGTCATGCATGTGGTGTTGTGTACACATTGTGCAGGTGTTGTTGTGTACATGTTGTGAAGGTGGTATTTTTGTACATGTGGTATTGTGTGCATGCCATACATGTTGTTTTGTGTGCATGTGGTATTGTGTGCATGTTGTACATGTTTTTTTTGTACGTGTGCTACTGTGTATATGCATTGCATAGTTGTGGTATCATGACATGGGTATTCGTTGTGTTGTACTTTGTGTATTTATATGTATTGTGTTGTACACAGGGTGTGGGTGTATGTATTATGTTGTGTTGTATGTCGGGTGTAGGTGTATATGTTGTGCTGTATATCAGGTGTAGGTGTATGCATTGTGTGGTGTCATACACTGTGTGTGGATGTATGTATTCTGATCTACATTGTGTATGTGTATGTGATTGAAGAAAAGAAAAAGGCATTGGGTGTTTGTTGGGTGTGGAAAGCAATATAGTGTGTGTAAAAAAAGGGAAAAGGATAAAGGTAGAAGTGAAGGACCGCTTAAAGGATTAGTATCAATATTTTATTTCAGTTT
This sequence comes from Pinus taeda, assembly GCA_000404065.3. NCBI lineage: Eukaryota > Viridiplantae > Streptophyta > Pinopsida > Pinales > Pinaceae > Pinus > Pinus taeda. The sequence goes on along the minus strand of APFE031594430.1, from coordinate 119,868 downwards.
TATTATGCATGTGATATATGATTTTGATTTGATGATGCTTACATGTGATCTATGATTCTAGTTTATGATGATTGCATGTGATTCATGATTTTTATCTATGATGGTTGTGTTTTGAGCTAACAGGATGTGATATGTAATGATTTTATCAAAGGGTTAGTTTTCATTGTTGTGACAAGAAGTAAACAAAATTGCATTTGTACCTCGTTGACGGGCCACCAATGAGGTATGATTTGAATTTATTTAATGTATATTTTAACTCTATACAGAAATTACCTGCATACGAATTCTAAAAACAGAAAATAAATAATGGCAAGAGAATAAAACATAAAATATATATACACAAAGATTTTCCCTTGGATCCCAAAATCGGGAATACCAGATTGATTTTTTCATTATATTCATTTCGATGTTACTATACATATATATACATGTCGAAGCATCCATAAAACCCAATCCATTAACCTTGGATTAGAACACAATCGTAGTTCCCTTGATCGGATCTACAAAATACCATGGGCAGAAAACCATCATTGCCTAAACCATCTGTGAAAACCATGCACAAAACCATAGGTAGGGCTAGTCATGGAAAGAATATAACACACCCCCAACATTCTTCCACTTGTTGTTTTCTTTCCATGAGGGGCCACAGGAGAGCTTAGTCATTGGTTAAGCCTTGCAACACCCATTGTTTCTTTACACCAAGAAAACTTGTCAGTGCTCATAGACTTCGTCAATGCATCTGCAACGTTTTTCAAAGTGTCCACCTTTAACAACAACACCTTTTTGTCCTCAACCATATCCCTCACAAATTTATACTGAACATCAATGTTTTTTGTCTTTGAATGATAAGCAGGGTTCTTTTCTAAGAAAATTTCACTTTGGATGTCATAGTATATCCTTATAGCTCATTGTACCAACCCCATACTTGAACACAATTTATACAACCAAATTTCTTCCTTACTTGCATGAGTCATTGCCATGTATTATGGCTTTGTAGTTTAAACTGCCACTACAAACTGTCTCTTGATCATCCAACTGATTGTACCTCCAAACAAGTTAAATACATACCCACTTGTAGATCTTCTCTGATCCAGATCTCCAGCCCAGTCTGCATCAACAAATCCACGGATGTTCAAAACTCTATCTAATCTTGGTATTACTTGGTAGCACATACCATAATCACTAGTGCCACGCAAATATTTGAAAACCCACTTCACTATTGTCCCATGCTCCTTCCCTAGTTTTGACATAAGCCTACTCACTATTCCCACTACATGTGCAGTGTCTGGTCTAGTACAGACCATTGCATACATCAAGCTACCAATTGCACTTGCGTATGGAACATGGGACATATCATATTCCTCTTCTTGTGTTTTGAGACACTGTTCAGTAGATAAATTTACACCTACAGGAATAGGAACCTTCACTGGTTTACTATCCTACATATTAAACCTCTACAACATTGTCTAAACATACTTCCTCTAGTTTAACCAGAGCTTCCTTTTTGCCCAATCTTGCTTAATTTCCATGCCCAAAATATAGTTTGCAGCACCAAGGTATTTCATGTCAAATCTGGAGGAAAATTGGGTCTTCAATTCCTCGATAATTTCTTTGTTATTTCCAATCAACAACATATCATCCACATACAAGACCAAATAAATAACACGGTCTCCATTTAATTTAAAATAAACACAATAATCTTCTTTACTTATGGTGAAGCCAAATCCCTGTATATATGTATCAAATTTCTAATACCACATCGTTGGTGACTATTTTAACCCATATATAGAATTTTTTAACCTACATACCAATTATTCTTACCCTTCACCACAAAGCCTTCAGGTTTCTTCTTGTAGATATCTTCTTCCAGATCCCCGTGAAGAAATGTTGTCTTCACATCCATCTATTCTACCTCAAAATCAAAAGCAACAACAACAAATAAAAGTAATATAATAGAATCTACCTTGGCAACATGAGAAAAAATATTACCAAAATCAATTTCCGACACCTGGGAATAACCTTTTTCTACCAATCGGGCTTTGTATTTCTCCACCTTACCTTCTTCATTCATCTTCTTCTTAAACACCCATTTGCTGCCAATGGGTTTCCTTCTAGCCGACAACTCCACCAGATCTGAAGCCTCATTTTTGTGCAAAGATGCCATTTCATCAACCATGGCCTCTTTCCAGAGTTTTCCATCCTCTAAATCTACTGCTTCCCTTACAGTTTTGGGATCATCATCAGTAACAGATAAAGAAAAATTTGAACAGAAAGAAGTTGGACTATACCTTTCTTGGTGCCTTCTTTCTTGAACCGGTCTTCTCACAGTTGGAGTTTGTGGCTCTTCATATTCTGATTCCTCTTCTGTTGTAGATTATGATTCCTCCTCCATTAGCTCAAACTCTATCTTCTCGGGTTCCTTTGGTAGGAACTCATGTTTAATAACATATTTCACCTCTCTAAACACCACATCGAGGCTATACACAACCTTCCTTGTTTCTAGGTTCCAAAGCTTATGACATTTTAAACCATCCTTATACCCAATAAAGATTCACCTTTCATATTTACAGTCCAACTTGGTTCTTTTCTCCTTTGGATCATGTACATATGCATCACATCCAAATACCTTCAGATGTGAAAGAGATGTTTTCTTACCAGTCCATAACTCTTGTGGAGTCTTTTCCTCCAACATTGATGAAGGTGATATGTTGACTAGGTAACATGCAGTCTCCACCGCCTCTACCCAGAATTCTTGTCTGAACCCAACACTACTGAGCATGATTCTTGCCTTTTCCATCAACATCCTGTTCATTCTTTCTGCAACTCCATTTTTCTGAGTATTATTCTACCATGCTATACTAGATTTCTTACTAAACTATTCAAATTCCTTCTTGCGAAATTCTCCATCGTTATCTGTGCTCAACACCTTTATCTTCTTCTCTGTCTGGTTTTCCACCAAAGCCTTAAATTCTTTAAACTTGTCAAAGACTTTAGATTTCTTCCTCAGGAAATATATCCATGTATTCCTTGAGAAGTCATTATAAATGATACATAGTACACAGACTTACCTAGTGATGGAATCGACGCAAGTACAAACACATCACTGTGCACAAGCTTTAATATTCATTTCGCCCTCTTAGCACCAGAGGGGAAACTCACCCGATTATGCTTCCCATATAATCAAAAATCAAAATTCAGAGAGAAATTAGACATACCTTCTACCATACCATTACCATGAAGTATTTGAAGGCCCTCCTCTCCAATATGTCCAAGCCTTTGATGCGATAGCATGGTTTTTTCTCCAGAGACCACTAGATTTTTTGCTCCACTTTTAGGAACCACAAAACTATTGCACCCATCAATAACAATGCTACCATGAAGCTTGCACAAAGTTCCAATATGAACTCCCTGCATCAATACCAGTGTTCCCTAGACCATCTTGTAGGTATCTTTCTCAAACACTATTTTTACACCTGCATCATCCATCTTGCTAAGAAAAATCAGATTTCTGGCAAATGCAGGAATATGCAGAACACCCGGAAGTGTTCTAATCCTTCCACCTTGCAACTTCAACTTGAATTTTCCACAACCAATGATTCTAGCCTTCCTATCACCCCCTAAAGGGACATCACCACCATCATATTTATCATACTTGCGAAACCACTCCTTGTGGGGAGTGAAGTGAAAGGATGCAACTAAGTCAATCAACCATGCCTCATGATGTACATGTGTACTTGAAGAAGAAGCCAAGTACACATACCCACCTTCATCTGAGGTGGTTTTCGCCTCTGCAGAAGGAGAATCATCAGATATCTTCCATTTCTCAGGAGCTTTATATCTACAGTCCTTTTTGAAGTGCCCTTCCTTTCCGCATTTCCATCACATCTTTACAAGTTTTCCTAGACATTTAGATCTCCTTCTAGATTTAGATCTCCCACTCGAGGATTTATTTTTGTTTATGTTCTGGGACCATCCTCGTATAGACAAGGCATCACCATTCTGGCCCTCCATATTTTTTCATCTCATCTCCTCTAACAACAAGGATGAGACTATTTCATCAAACTGCAAGGCAAGAACATTGCTACCTATTGCAACAACTAGACTATCTTATGAATCTAGTAGATAACACAACAAACTAATGCAGTTATCTTCATTTGAAATTTTTATATCAACAGATAAAATGGCTTACCACAGTATTAAAGGCGTTCAAATTCTCTGTCAATGAGTCTCCATCCTTCATCCTCAGGTTATACAAGGTTTTCTATAGGAAAAATTTATTCACTAAAGACTTAGATTGGTACAAAGTCCCTAACTTGTCCCACAAAGCCTTCACCAAAGCCTCCCCAGATACATTCAACAATACTAAATCTTAGATACACAACTGTATTTTGCTCTTTTTCTTTTGATCTAACTTTGCCTAGTCTTCAGCTAACATTCTCGTTGGTTTAGTACCCGGATCCACCACGATCCACTGATCTTTAACCACCAACAGATCCTCCATATTGAGTTTCCACAACTCAAAACTTTGACCATTAAATTTCTCAATCTCTATCTTTCCACTGCTCGCCATCTTATTTCACCACAAGAATATATCCCCTAGATCTCCCACTGAACAGAGTCTACCACAGGCTTAAGCAAAACCCCTCAGCAACAAAGGCGCCCCCTTGAAGCCGAAACAACTCTGATACCAAATGTAGGTTTTAACCCCGTACATAAATTACTTTCATATGAATTATAAAAACATAAAATAAACAATGACGAGAGCATAAAACATAAAACAAATATACACAAATATTTTCCCGTAGATCCCAAAACCGGGACTACCAGATTGATTTTTCCCTTATATTCCTTAAGATGTTACAATACATATATATACATGTTGAAGCATCCATAAACCCCAATCCATTAACCCTGGATTAGAGCATAACCATAGTTCCCTTGACCAGATCTACAAAATACCATGGGCAGAAAACCATCATGCCCAAAACCATGTGTGAAAACCATGCACAAAACCATAGGTAGGGCTATTCGTTGAAAGAATATAACACAAACCTAACATTTAAATTCATTTTGAATCTAATGGAAAGTATGTGCTTGGTACATGAAAGCATGGTTGAAATGCTTGATTGGGTGGTTGGAACTTGTTAGGTTCCTATACCAATAGGTGTCATATATCATGATTGACTTGGTTTGGTTCTTAAATATGTACATACCTTTACTTATTGCAAATGTTTTCCATATTTGTAAAAAATAAAAAATGTAAAGAGGGTATGCCCTAAAAGAAAAATCAAAGGGTAAAAAGAATGAAAAAGGTCAGAAAAATGGAAGAAAATGAACCCCAAGAAAAAATAAAAAATACCATGAAAGTGAGCAAGTCAAAATGCCACTCCTATTTAGTTTTTATGCATAATAATGATCGTGTGCAAATTTTTACTTAGGCCACAATCCATGGTAACCAAATAGTTTAATCTTGGTTAATCCATGTTTCAATTTCATGGTTATAGAGATAGAGAATAAAATCTAACCAAACTATTTAATCTTGGTAGATAAGTAGATAGGTAGAGTGAATAAAAGGAGCTCAATAGTTTAATCTGAGCCCTTGGATGTAATAAGTGTAGATTTAGATAGATTGCTATATGTAAAAGAAAAGAAAATTTTGATAAGGGTTTGTCAATTTAAGTGCACGCTAATAAAGAAGTAAAAATGCTAGGTTAAGTAGGTAGGGTAAGTAGATGATTAGTTGCAGAATAAATGTGTGGTGAATGGTTAAGTTTAATGCTTAAATATTTTTCTCCCATCACTTGGACAAAGCATAACTCACATTGAAGACAACACATCAAGGAACCAAAGTCAAATTAATTAACTTCCCTACTCCATTTTTCCTTAAAATTCACTAATTTCCCCTAAGTGCTAAAGGTATCTATAACAAGTTAGAGGGGCTCAAAGCATTTCTCTGACTTTTGGAGGAACCGGACCCTCGGCCCAATAATTTGAAATGCCTAAAGTACTTAAATCCCCTTCATCAACATTTACCCCTCCATAAAATCATTCATTCCCTTGATAAATATTTTCCTAAGTAAAATCCTATTTTACTTAGGGAAATTAAAACATTTTTATGTCTCAAAACCCTCATATTAGCCTAAGTCATGAATGTTGTATCATGGAATGATTTCAGAAACATTTTAACTTAGCGCATATTCATACCCTACAAAGTCATATTAACTTCTAATTAGTATTATTATTTAATTCCCAAAAACAAACTACCCATTACCCGTATTATTATTAAAATCCCAATAAATATATATCCCACCCCGCGGCTGCGAAATAACCTTAATAAAGTTCAATAAATGGGATTAATGAGTCAACCCGTGACTAATTAAGAACCCCAAACCCCACCACGCTAAAATAAAGGATTAATTAATCATCATGATTAATTAATAACTTTTTAACCAATCACATCACCCCTGATGTAATTAAAAGCCTTTTATTAACGTTGGGCCCCCCTCCATTAACCATCAATCACTTCCCATCCCCGACCACCATCCGATTAAATATCTCAGATCTGATGGCTATCACTTATATTGTGCGGCCCATTGGTCGGACATTAAACGCGCGATATGAGCGGTTTTCCAAAAATCGTCATTGCGACGTGTCAATTGATGAGTGGAATCGAGCGACCTTCACTCAATACCACCTACCTCCCATAAGCAGTGCGATGAAACCTGCTTACTGCCTCCCATAAACGACAAAATTTCACATCAACAAGTTGATGCCATCTATCCTTGTCGCTAACCCACCAAAAAATTGACTTTGCATAAAAAACAAGTGTAATCTATTCTTCATCTTTATTTAGAACAATCCCATGCATGCACGCAGAACGTCCAAAATCAACCATCTCATCCCCCAACTATCAACCACCTTGAACGCTACCTTTCAATGCCACTCCAGTCCACTGTGTGCATCTTGCAAACGTGAAAATCATAGCCAGTTGCCCAGGAATAGGCATTTACAATATTTTCTCCCGGAAACCCTGTTATATACTGAAATTCCTCTAAAATTGCTTTAAAACCCAAAGTTTTTAGTATAATTGAGTTGCTAAGCTTAGTCCTATTACTCCCCGACACCTCTGTTTCAACAATTTCATTGAAAATCCCAGTTTCGTCCCTCAAAACACAAGAACCAGGGATGGAAAGCCCCGTGGCCCTCAATGTAGCTCCAATCACTACTCCTCACAGGGACTTGGACTACCTTCCCTTAGCAGATAAAGACTTCCAAATAAAATACTTTCAACCTGATAAATGCCCCTTGAAAGTATATTGTCGATGCCGAGATGTACCTGAACAATTCTGATACCATATAACTTTGGGAATCAAATCTCCCAAAGTACCTATTCCCTTCTGTGCACATTTTCCCAGACATTATCCATCAATGTCATGCCAATTATAATCCTAACCTCAGAATCGTAATGTCCCCCAACCAGTCAATCCTGTTTACAATTACTGTTGATTCAATTAATGAAATGTTGCAACTTCAGCCCGGCCAGAACCTCACCCCCATTTCCATTGCAGAATTACTAGAAAAATCCACCAAAATGTCCAATTCTGAACTCAGCCGTATTTTTCATACTTTCATGGATGAGAATCATATACCCAAATATCCCCCTCCCTACCTAACATGTTTCTTCACTGATATGGGCAAAGATATTGTTAATATGGTTGCTGGCATTATGGGTTTCAATACTAGTGAGTTTGTTGATGAATTGAACCTAGCTCTCATGACTATTTACACCCCTTGTCAGCCTCCTGCAACCAAATATGATTTTTCCACCTTCATTGCAAATAAAATCCACGACCAATTCATGAGGCTAGAGAATGAGAGTGTTCAAGTATTCTACAGTCCTGTATCACCTCTTCCTTTACTACCAAATTGAAAAATTCCCCTTCTCCATGCATAAGCTTGATACTAAAGGGAACCCTAGGTCAGTCATTTTCTAGACCTCTATTTTCACTACTCACCCTCTTATCCCTATTCATATATATATTTCATTGATCAGGTTGTCCATCCTATAACTACCATGCTGACAGGAAGCCCTCCTCCTAGAATCATTGATGACATCAAAAGAATCCTTCAGTTGTCAAAGCAGTATAGGATTGGTGACTGGTACTTATACCAAAATCATACTGAGACCAGAGTCTATGGGTGTGAACTGCCTCCCTACAAATTTCCCAAGTATGTCCCCATGAGATTATTTGCCCTGGATTACTATAGGAAAATAATCAACTCTGATCAAACCCACTTCATGAAAGCAAAAAAGAAAGCCCAGCTGAGGATCAAAGATCACCTAGGCCCATTTGTCTGAAACAACAGAAAAGCAAGGCAAGTAGCAGAGGAAATCATAGAGAGGAAGATGCATTTAAAGAAAAGTTTTGTTTGGGCTTATGACCCTCACAGTTTCATCTGTGATAGGAGGATAAAACATAAGTTGTCACCTTAGATCCATCAAAAAATCCTTGAAATAGAACAATATGCCAATTTAAATGAATGGAGGGAAGGGACATTGGTAGAACAAGATAGTGGTAAAGTTGAAGTTGAAAATGTGATGAAAGATTTGGGGAAGAGACTTGACCTGGACTCCTTTGTACAGGTGCCAACAGAGTCTTGATAGAAGCAAACATAGGAAACAAGTGCCCCTACATCAGGGAAACCACAAGCATCAGAACAGCTAGAGAGATCAGAACAGCCTGAAATCTCTGTAGAGTTAGCTCCACCATAGCCACTACCAGCTCAAACAAACATGGGTGATCCTCTAGTACTACATACTCCTCTAAATGAGGTAAGAAACTTGAAAAGAGAAAGGGAGGTAGCTTCCCCTTCTAGCATACCCATAGATCAACCCTTTGCTAAGAGGCAAAGGTTGAATCCTCATTTGAAGGAAGAATTCATTGGAGAGACTACAGAGAGCATGTGGAAGGAGGGGACATAGGTAGGAACTGGAAAGGTAAACCAACACAAAGGTTTCATCCTTTAGGTCTTCTTCCGAGAAGATTATAGATATAAAGGGGAAGTCTAAAGAGATCAAGATAAAGAATGAGCAGCTAAAGGCCCAAGCCTATGCTCAATACTTAGAAATGGGCCCCACAAACCAGACCAGACTGATGTCAGCCTTTGACATCAAAGAAGGTAAAATGCAGATGAGTTTCCTGAAGTCCACAATGTCGTAGCCAAAATCCTTGGCAGATTATCTCAAAACTGATTTTGAGGTTTTGGCTAAAGACATCCACCGTATCGACCAGATTGATCTACATAAGCAAATGGGTGAGATGGTCTATTCACCATTGACCAACAAAGCAATGATGGCTCATATATAACAAAATTCATTGAGCAACACTACAACCCAATTGCAGCTGGAGAAAACCTCCTCACAGGCAAAGGATAATAGAATAAAATCATTAGAAGAGTTGGTAATTGAGTTGGGTCATGACCCAAAGGATGTTAAGGCAGCAGAAAGCTTAATCAAGAAGAATAATGAAGACATAGTTGCACTTAGAAAAAAACTGAAATTGCCACCCCTCATACACCCTCAAATTGCTGAAATTATAGAGAAGAAAAATGAAGAAGAACTTATGGACTTGGTCCTTAAGTTCAACGAGCAACTGAAGGAAACAGAGCAGGAATTGGAGAAAGCAGTGCAGTCAAGGGAAAGTGAGTCGACCACCCAGCCCCAGATTGTAGTGCCTATAGTTTCAACAACAGTCCCTTCCACTATGGCAACTGTTTTAACACCAAACATTCCTTTGGCAACAACCACACCAGTGGAAGCAACAAGTAAAACATAGGCAGGTACATCAACACAAAGCACAGAGGACTTAATTAAGTCAATGGAAGAAATGAAGCTCCAAGTAATAGAGCTACAGAAGGTAAAAGTGAAGTTCACTACTTTGGAGCAGAAATACGATTTATCAAAGGTAAGTTATGTAGAAGAGAGAAGGAAAAATTAGAGCATGACAGAACAGATTAAAGCATTGGAGAAGGACCTGACTTTTGAAGAGCCTTTGACAGAGATTAGGAAGATATTGTGGACCAACATCATTGATTCCATCAATGATATTTGGTCATCAATTCAAATTATTTTTGAACATATTGATTTAGTAATGCTTGCTCTTGAAGCAATTGAGAACACCAGAGAAGAGCTGGGTATAAAACCTGAGGAAGCAATCAGATTAATCAATTTTCTGAATAGTAAAAGTAGGCAACAGTTAGAACAATTAGATGTTGAGGATAGGACTGCTACCATCCTCGAAATGAAGAAAGTGTTGACTAAAAGGAATTTGATGCAAGGCCTATAACGTAGATGCCAAAGCATGCAGGAAAATATAGATGAGTTCACGAGAAAATTTGACATGCTAAAAATTAAAGGACTCCCAAGCCCTTTAACCATCAATGATAAGCTAATGGTTCAGATTGATTACATTGATAAATTACATCAGCGGGCTAACAGTCGGGCTAGTTCATCTTCAGCCAAGGCATTACCAACAGGAAAAGTGTTGTACGATGTTTTAGAGAACCTCTTCTTCATTGAACATGAAGTAAAGGACTTATTCACAGTCCAGCCTAATTTTGTGAAATATACCGAGGCAGATGAAATTTACAGGAAGTTGATAAGAACAAAAATACCAAAGGATGAGTGGTGGACCAACATGAATGACATCCTATAAATTTCCATGAAAAAAGTGAGGTAAATAGAAATATTTACCACAATAAATTTTGGTAAAAATGATGGATGTTGGTAAACAGGTAAAGTGTATCAGATACAGGTGAAAGAGTATCAGTTGAAAAGGTCAAATCAGATGTCCAACACAGAGTTACTAGGGAAACAACAAGATGCACATTCGTAGAGCATGCCTCCAGCTCCTTCAACAAAAATAGGGACAACAACAATCGGTTCACTATCTGTTTCTATATTCGAGACCATCTATCTCTATATTTGTGTGTAAAGATATTTTATATTCCTAGAACAAATCTCATTTAGTTATGAGATATTTTGATGAAATTTTGTATAAATACTTCTTTATTTAAAGTATTAGAGGTGGATACTATAACATTTCTATAACTCTACACCATCAAGCGAAGAAAGCTTTGTACTCAAGTCTAGATTTTTTGCTGGAAAAGGAATAAAAGTTGAGGACATTTCATCAGATTCATGTGTAGTCTAATTGCAAATAAGTATTCTATCCTTGTGATTTATTTTTTTTCTACATGTTTCTATGTTTCATGCATCTCGAAACTAAATGGTAAAATAGTCAAAGTATATCAGAATTAGCTTCATTGCTCTCTGCTATCAACAATATGCTATTTACATGTTTTCTTCTAAACTATTTCGGTAAAGGAATTCTTAGTTGCTCCTCTATCCCTGTAGTTTTCTTTAATAAGTCCCCGGTATAGGATTCTTAATTGCCTTATGCTAGTTGACCTATCTTCCCCTCTTATTTCTAATCCTAACTTGAGGATTCTTAATTTCCCTCTTGTTTTGAATAGAAATATCATCCATTTAAACCCTGAATTTGTTTTTACTCTTTTATCCTGCCTGTTGAAATACCACCTCAACAATTTGACTTGATCCAATGAATTCTCCCAAATTGACTCCATAGCCCAATGGCCTGAAGCCTAGTTTGCCCATTTGTTTCAGAATTCCACCAATCTCAAACAAAACAACCTTGAACATTTATAACTAGCCTAAAATCTTTTCAAATAAAGCTAAATCATAAAGAGAGAGCCCTCTCTGAGTACGAATTGGCTAGATTCTGTACTTAAAATATTGGTTTGTGGTTGCCTCAGACCCCTTTCCTTCTTTCAATAACTTCTAAAGAAAATCTGAGTGGTAACATAGTGGCAACCATACTAGGGAATGAACAATTCCTCAATTGAAATAAACCTTTAAGGAACCGAAAAGTTTGATTTGAAAGCATCTTAGAGGATTTTAGAAGTTATTTTGGAAAGTTTATATAAGAAAATTCATAAAAATTTGAAATCTGGCTTCAGAAAGGACTCATTACACTAGGGCTAATCCTGATCCCAATCCACCACTTGTGTTTGAGAATCCTAACCTGATTCCTAGAATCATCAGAAGACAAGAAAGCTCAGTAAGTCCCAGACCTTTGTTTAGATCACATTCATGTCCTGTTAAACGGATTTCCCTAGAAGATCTTCCTTTCGATGAACAGTTCGAACTCTCTTTGTTTAGAACCTCATGTGAGAGTGAATTATTAGATCTAGTACAAGATCCAGAATTCCTTAGAGAAATTGAAATCCAAAGAGCCAATTTGTCAATTGATCAGTATTTGTAGAACTCTTCTCAGTCATCCCTTACCACTGAAAGCATACCTTAATTTTCTTAAACCACCTCACTTTCTGCTAGCTCATCATTATTCCCTCCTTTTTGTGAAATCCATTCCACTCCTCCTTTCATCCCTTCACTCCCTCTTCAATCTATCATCACTCAACATCCCACCACCACTTATAGTTCCTCCTCTACAACACAAACACCTCCCATTACCCCAACTCCTGGTTCTACTCTCACGCAACCCAGAACAATGGCCAACAGATATGCTCCCTTGGTGCTACCTGCTAACCTAGGTGCAATACCTCAAGACTATCAGAGTAAGATTACCACCTTTGATGGCACTGGAGCCTACACTGCTCAGTAGCACACTAAGAAGATGACTGATTATTTTGAAATATATGAGATAGACACTGCTGATGTGCAAATGAGAATTTTTGTTCAAAGTTTGTCTGGAGAAGTTAGAACCTAGTTCAGATCCTTAACAACCAATAATATAGATAGCCTAATAACTCTTTACCAACAATTCTTGAACAGGTGGGAAGAAAGGAAAGACACCCTTCAGATTTTATCTGAATATGAGAACCTTAGAAGGGGACCCCATGAAACCGTCTAGGACTATTGCACTAGATTGAATAGTGTTTGTAGTGCCATTCCACTCGACCTTAGACCCCCCATGGTTTAGCCTTGATCAAATTTCCTGATGGATTTGATTCAGACATGGCTTTTTCGCTGAGAGAAAGAACTCCCCCCACTCTGGAAGAAATGCAAAGCGTAGCTATAAGTGTTGAGGCCAATCTACTTTCTAAACGAGCTAAAGCTAGAAACGAGAGAAGAATACCTACAAAAGATGAAAGTTCACCCTTTGAACAAAAGCTTGATGCTATTGTTAAAGGAATGGACAAATTTTTTGACAGAGTTGATACAATTGAAAGGAAATCTCCTTGGGATGGCTAGCAGGCCAATTCAGGGAGAAATCCTAATTTTAGGAAAAATTAGAATCAGAACACTGGTAAGAATATTCTTGACCAGAATATCAGACCACCATTCCAAGAAAACTATGCAGAAGCCTCTCAACCAAAAGACCCTGAGCAAGACACTCAGATAAATTTAATGGGTCTAGAGGGGGAGGAAGATGTATTTCTAACTCAGGATGATCAAGAGTCTCATATACTCTAGCAATTTTAGACTCAGACAGGAGAATCATTTGATTTTAGATAGGGGTATGACTCTGCCATCTTTGAGGTGCACAAGCAATATAATATGAGGAGTAGAAAAAGTACTGATAACCCTAAAACAAACCAAAAAACGACTCCTAATCAACATAAAAAGGGTAAAACAGGTCCAGTGACAAAAACGCTTCAGATCCTTTCAAGAACTAATCAAAACCCTTCCAGCCCCACCATAGAAGATGTGTCTGATAACCAGCCGAACAATGAACAACCTTCCACTTCAATTCCCTCCAAGGAAACAGTGGAAGAACCTCAAAAGATCGCATCAGAGAAATCAACAAAGGATGTTTCAAACCCTGAAATAGAAGAAAACGTAGAAAACATTTCTACTAGAAACCCAAAGGGTCAAACTGATAAAACAATCCTGCCCTTTAATCTGGGAGCAGAGGTAGTCAAGCTCAAAATTTCGGTTCCTTTGATAGAATTGGTGAAACATGATGTTTACAAGTCTCAAATCAACAAATCACTAAATATCATTGAAAATGCAGATTCTATAAATCTCTTTGATGACCAGCCCGAGTTGATTTTTGGCCCTGAAGTAAATGGGAAACCATTGGAAGGAGGGATACCACCTTTTTATGTCAGTCTCAATATCCATGATAAGATTTTGCATAATGCCGTGTTTGACTCTGGTGCTTCTCACAACCTCATGCCCAAATTTGTTATGGAGAAACTCAACCTAGACATCACTAGACCCTATACGGATTTATTTTCCTTTGATTCCAGTCAAGTGAGATGATTGGGTCTTATAAAGGATTTATGTGTTTCATTGGTTCAATACCCTACTAAAACTATACTTATGGACATAGTGGTAGCAGATATTCCGCCCAAGTATGGCATGCTATTGTCCAGATCCTGGGGTGCAAAAGTTTAGGGATCTCTACAATTAGACATGTCATATGCTACCATATCTGTTTTTGGACAACCAAAGAAGTTATATAGAGAAACTTTAATGAAGTATGTAGTGAGTAGTCAGGAGAAGCCTCAAAACTTTCCCATTTACTCAGTACATTCTGACATGGATTCCTTTATTCTCTATAATGCTGAAGTAAATCCAGAAATAGATAATCCTAAAATTTAGCAACTAAACCAAAAGAAATTGAAAAAGTAGAAAGGTCAAATGTTCAAATTCAAGAGATATTAGATGATAAAGAAAAACTAGATGGTAAAGAAAATCCATATACCTTAGTTGAGAAAGACTACACTAACCCGGATACAAATTATGAACATGAAATTTTATGGCATCTAGAATTTGATGGTTCGGTAAATAAACTAGGTGCAGGTGCAGGGGTATGGGTCTATAACTTAGAGAATGATCATGCAGAAAGACATGCCTATAGGTTGAACTTCAAATGTACAAACAATATGGCAAAATATGAAGCACTTCTGCTAGGCCTCAAGTTAGTTAAAAGATTAGGAGCTATAAGGATATCAATCATGGGAGATTCTGAATTGATAGTTAAACATATAAAAGGAACTTACATAACCAGAGATCCTAGATTGGGATATTACAGAAGGACAATCATAGAAATCCTTAACACTTTTTTAGAAACCTAGCTTGCAACTTAGAAAACATAATATGTAAGCTCATAGCTTGGCTATGTTTGCCAGTACCTGCAAATTTCCTTTCCAACCCAATCATCAGTACACTGTTGAGATTACGCACAGGCCAGCCATCCATGATAATGTTAAGAACTGGCAGGTCTTTGATAGTGATAAGCAGATTAATAATTTTCTAACTTTAAATGAGGAATTTTCTAACATTAAGATAGATGTAGACCTAGTTTCAGATTTTGATCATACTAATGAGGTAGAAATTAACAATTTGGAGGAGAATTCAATAAACATGCTTCACCCTACTAAATTCTCACAAGCAGAAATCAAAGACCTGAAACAAATGGACCTAAATGAGATAATTGAAGAAGAAATAGAGGTTATAAATCTGAAGGATAATCATTTACCCAAACGATTAACTCCTTTGGACGATTTGTTTGACTCTAATGACATTCCGAAGAAACCCAAAATGGAGCCTTTAAAAGTAGACATCGACGAGTATAACTTAGGAACAAAGGATAATCCCAAATTGATAAAATTGTCAAAATATTTACCTCCTGATCAGTAGCTAAAGTATGTTGAACTTATGAGGGAATTCCAGGATGTCTTCGCCTAGAGTTATGAAGATTTGAAATCCTATGACACCTCAATCATTTAGCACACTATCCCTTTGAAAGAGAATCAAAAGCCCTTTAAGAAAAAACTCAGAAGAATTAACCCTGTGTTATTACCATCAATTGAGAAAGAAAGCAAACTCATGTATGAAGCAAGAATTATTGCCCCTATTATATTTTCAGAATGGGTACCTAACCTAGTACCTACTAGGAAGAAAACAGGGGAAATAAGATTATGTGTTGACCTGAGAAATGTGAACAAGGTCTCGCTTAAAGATAACTATCTTTTACCCAAAATGGATCATATACTGCAAAGGGTAGTGGGTTCTTCTAGAATTTCACTTTTAGATGGGTTTTCAGGTTATAACCAAATCTTAGTTCATCCTGATGACCAAAATAAAATTGCATTCACTATACCATGGGGTACCTTCATGTACATTAAAATGCCATTTGGACTAAAAAATGTAGGAACACCTTTTCAAAGAGCAATGGACATTGCCTTTGCAAAAGAGATTCATGATTTTCTTGTTATATATCTTGAAGATCTCACTGTTTTTTCCAAATCAAATCAACAAAACTTGGAGCATCTAAGGCAAGTTTTTCTAAAATGCAGAAAGTATGGTATTTCCTTAAATCCAAAGAAATTTTTATTCAGTTTAGAAGAAGGAAAGCTGTTAGGTCATGTCATTTCCAAAGATGGCATCCGAATTGACCCCTCCAGGATTGAAGCTATTTTGCAAATACCTCACCCAAGAAACATTAAAGAACTTCAGGCAATTTTAGGAAAAAGAATTTTTTTA
Organism: Pinus taeda; assembly: GCA_000404065.3. NCBI lineage: Eukaryota > Viridiplantae > Streptophyta > Pinopsida > Pinales > Pinaceae > Pinus > Pinus taeda. The sequence continues at coordinate 103,331 of APFE031594430.1, read as the reverse complement.
AGAAGATTCATCTCTAACTTAGCTGAATTAATTAGATTATTGAATAGCATGTTAAAAAAGGATTCGACCATTAAATGGATAGTTTAGGCTAAACAATCATTTGAATAAATTAAACTAGCCTTAACTCAAACACCAGTCCTCACAAGTCCCAAGTTTGACATAGACTTCATTATATTCTCTTTTGCATCAGAACACACCATAGCTATAGTTTTACTACAAAAGGATGATCAAGGATTTGAAAAACCAATAGCCTTTTTTAGTAAAGCTCTTAGATATGCCTCATTAAAATATAAAATAATGGAGAAACAGGTTGTTGCTTTGGTAAAGGCTATTAAAGATTTCAGAGTATATATTTTCTATTCTCATGTAGTAGCTTATGTTCCAAATGTTGTAGTCAAAGTTATCCTGACACAGGATGGAGTTGATGGAAAGAGGGGAAAATGGATAGCTACTATTTTAGAGTATGATATAGAGATAAAACCTACCAAGTTAATTAAAGGTCAGAGGTTGGCCAAACTCATGGCAGAAACAAATTTGCAAGCCCTAGACATCAATCTTATTGCAGAGCTAGATAACAAACAGGAGATGGCGACTCCACAGATCAGCCAGCCCTTTTTAGATTCCCCATGGTATGTTGATATAATATATGTTCTACAAAACCTACCGGCTCCTTCAGGGTTATCCAGAACTAAAAGTAGGTTTTTGAAAATGAAAACATCAAAATTTTGCATTATGGATAATACTTTATTTTGGAAAAATCAGGAAGGCATTTTGTTAAACTGTTTATTAAAAGAAGAATCTGACAAAGTACTCCAGGAATTTCATGTAGGGGATTGTGGTGGACATCTCTATTGGAAGTCAACTACTGACAAAATTCTAAGAGCTAGATTTTATTGGCCAACCTTGTTTGCAAATGTGAAGAAATTTGTAACTTCTTGCCATAAATGCCAAATCTTTGAAGGAAAAAGAAAATTGTTACCTTTACCATTGAAACCTATTTCCACCAAGAAACCTTTTCAACAATGGGGCCTTGACTTCATTGGGGAAATTCATCCACCCTCTTCTAGTCAACATAAATGGATACTCACTGCAACTGATTACTTTACTAAATGGATAGAAGCCATTCCCTCTAGACAGGCCACTGACACTGTGATAATAGGTTTTCTAGAGTCTAATATCCTTTGTAGGTTTGGTTGTCCTGACAAAATTATCACAGATAATGTTGCAGCTTTCAAGTCAAAGAAAATCATTGGTTTCTTTCATAAGTATCATATAACACTTGGTCATTCCACAACTTACTATCCTCAAGGGAATGGTCTTGCAGAATCTTCCAATAAAAGCCTAATAAATATTATCAAAAAACTATTGGAAGAAAATAAGAAAACTTGGAATAAGAAATTAACTAATGCTTTGTGGGAAGATAGGCTTACTAAGAAGTCCATTGGAACCAGTCCCTGTGAGCTAGTATATGGAATGGAGGCAATTTTTCCTTCATCTTTAGGGGTTTTTGTCATGAAACTACTTCAAGAAGCTCAAATGCAACCAAATGATATACAAAGAAGAATAAACCAGACCATCTAGTTACAACAAACCAAGGAGGAAGTGTACCAAAGATCTCAAGTACTACAAGAAAAACTCAAGAAGATTTTTGACCAAAGCAGAAGACTTCTATCTAGGAGATAAAGTGTTAAGGTGGGATTCCAGAAGAGAGGACAAAGGGAAGCATGGGAAGTTTGACTTCCTGTGGAAAGGGCCATACATTATATATGCCTTCAAAGGAAATAATTCATATTTCCTTAAAGAATTGAATGGTGCAGAAATTGAAGGAGGACCAGTTAATGGTCAAATGTTAAAGCACTACATTGACCCCATTTATTAATTTACAAGTTCAGTTGTACATACTATATCCTCCATAATTTTCAGTGTTGATTGGATGGTAAACTTTTGAAGTTGAAGCCCGAAGAGAAGGCCCTAAGCTTCAGAAATATTAATGTCATACATACCAATAAAGCAGCAGGGAAAAGGAAATTATGGAGCACAATCAAAGTCTTTCAAGGGCCATTGGTCTACAGTTCTTGACTTTCCACTAAGGAACGCCATCCCCAACTGGAGCCACTATTAGGTTCCTATACCAATAGGTGTCATATATCATGATTGAATTGGTTTAGTTCTGAAATATGTACATACCTTTGCTTGTTTCAAATGTTTTCCATATTTGTAAAAGAAAAAAAAAAATGTAAAGAGGGTATGCCCTAAAAGAAAAATCAAAGGGTAAAAGGAATGAAAAAGGTCAGAAAAAGTGGAAGAAAATGAACCCCAAGAAAAAATAAAAAGGACCATGAAAGTGAGCAAGTCAAAATGCCACTCCTATTTACTTTTTATGCATAATAATGATTGTGTGCAACTTGTTACTTAGGCCACAATCCATGGTAACCAAATAGTTTAATCTTGGTTAATCCATGTTCCAATTTCATGTTTATAGAGATAGAGAATAAAATCTAACCAAACTGTTTAATCTTGGCAGATAAGTAGATAGGTAGAGTGAATAAAAGGAGCTCAACAGTTTAAACTGAGCCCTTGGATGTAATAAGTGTAGATTTAGATAGATTGCTATATGTAAAAGAAAATAAAAGTTTGATAAGGGTTTGCCACTTTAAGTGCACCCTAATAAAGAAGTAAAAATTCTAGGTTAAGTAGGTAGGGTAAGTAGATGATTGGTTGCAGAATAAGTGTGTGGTGAATGGTTAAGTTTAATGCTTAAATCTTTTGCTCCCATCACTTGGACAAGGCATAACTCACATTGAAGACAACACATCAAGGAACCAAAGTCAATTTAATTAACTTCCTTACTCCATTTTTCCTTAAAATTCACTAATTCCCCCTAAGTGCTAAATGTATCTATAACAAGTTAGAGGGGCTCAGAGCATTTCCTTGACTTTTGGAGGGACCAGACCCTTGACTCAATAATTTGAAATGACTAAAGTACTTAAATCCCCTTCATCAACATTTACCCCTCCATAAAATCATTCATTCCCTTGATAAAGATTTTCCTAAGTAAAATCCTATTTTACTTAGGGAAATTAAAACATTTTTATGTCTCAAAACCCTCATATTAGCCTAAGTCATGAATGTTGTATGATGGAATGCTTTCGGAAACATTTTAACTTAGCACATATTCATATCCTACAAAGTCATATTAACCGCTAATTAGTATTATTATTTAGTTCCCAAAAAAAAACTACCGATTACTCGTATTATTATTAAAATCCCAATAAATATATATCCCGCCCCGTGGTTGTGAAATAACCTTAATAACGTTCGATAAATGGGATTAATTAGTTAACCCGTGACTAATTAAGAACCCCGACCCCCACCATGCTAAAATAAAGGATTAATTAATCATCAGGATTAATTAATAACTTTTTAATCAATAACATTGCCCCCAATGTAATTAAAGCCATTTATTAATGTCGGGCCCACCTCCATTAACCATTGGTCACTTCCCATCCCCGACCATCGTCCAATCAGATCTCTCAAATCCAATGGCTATTGTTCATATCGCGCAGACCCTTTGGTCGGACGTTAAACGCGGGATATGAATGATTTTCCAAAAATTGTCATTTCTACATGTCAATTGATGAGTGGAATCACGCGGCCTTCCCTCAATACCACCTACCTCCCATAAGCGGTGTGATGAAACTTGCTTATCGCCACCCATAAATGACAAAATGTCACATTAACAAGTTGACGCCATCTGTCCTTGTCGCTAACCCGCCAAAAAATTGACTTTCCATAAAAAACAATTGTAATCTATTCTTCCTCCTTTATTCAGAACAATCCCATGCATGCACGCAACACGTCCAAAATCAACCAGCTCATCCCCCAGCTATCAACCACCTTGAACGCTGCCTTTCAACGCTGCTCCAGTCCATTGTGTGCATCCTGCGAATGTGAAAATCATAGCCAGTTGCCTAGGAATAGGTATTTACAACATTTTCTCCCGGAAACCCTCTTACATACTAAAATTCCTCTGAAATTGCTTTAAAACCCAAAGTTTTCAGTAAAATTGAGTTGCTAATCCTAGTCCTATTACTCCCTGGCACCTCTGTTTTAACAATTTCATTGAAAATCCCAGTTTCGTCCCTGAAAACACAAGAACCAGGGATGGAAACCCCCGTGGCCCTTAATGTAACTCCAATCACTACTCCTCACAGGGACTTGGACTACCTTCCCTTAGTAGATAAAAACTTCCAAATAAAAGACCTTCAACTTGATAAATGCCCCTTGAAAGTATATTGTCGATGCCGAGATGTACTTGAACAATTCTGATACCATAGGACTTTGGGAATCAAATCTCCCAAAGTACCTATTCCCTTCTGTGCACATTTTCCCGGACATTATCCATCAATGTCATGCCAATTATAATCCTAACCTCAGAGCCGTAATGTCCCCCAACTAGTCAGTCTTGTTTACAATTACTGCTGATTCAATTAATGAAATATTGCAACTTCAGCCTTGCCAGAACCTCACCCCCATTTCCACTGCAGAATTACTAGAAAAATCCACCAAAATGTCCAATTCTGAACTTAGCCGTATTTGTCATACTTTCATGGATGAGAATCATATACCCAAAGATCCCCCTCCCTACCTAACATGTTTCTTCACTGATATGGGCAAAGATATTGTTAATATGGTTGCTAGCATTATGGGTTTCAATACTAGTGAGTTTGTTGATGAATTGACCCTAGCTTTCATGACTATTTACACCCCTTGTTAGCCTCCTGCAACCAAATGTGATTTTTCCACCTTCATTGCAAACAAAATCCATGACTAATTCATGAGGCTAGAGAATGAGAGTGTTCAAGTATTTTACAGTCATGTATCACCTCTTCCTTTACTACCAAATTGACAAATTCCCCTTATCTGTGCATATGCTTGATACTAAAGGGAACCCTAGGTCAGTCATTTTCTAGACCTCTATTTTTCACTACTCACCCTCTTATCCCTATTCATATATAGATTTCATTGATCAGTTTGTCCATCCTATAACTACCATGCTGACAAGAAGCCCTCCTCCTAGAATCAGTGATGACACCAAAAGAATCCTTCAGTTGTCAAAGCAGTATAGGATTGGTGACTGGTACTTATACCAGAATCATACTAAGATCAAAGTCTATGGGTGTGAACTGCCTCCCTACAAATTGCCCAATTATGTCCCCATGAGATTATTTGCCCTGGAGTACTATAGGAAAATAATCAACTCTGATCAAACCCACTTCATGAAAGCAAAAAAGAAAGCTCAGTTGAGGATCAAAGATCACCTAGGCCCATTTTTGTGAAACAATAGAAAAGCAAGGCAAGAAACATAGGAAATCATAGAGATGAAGATGCATTTAAAGAAAAGTTTTGTTTGGGCTTATGACCCTCCCAGTTTCATCTATGATAGGAGGATAAAACATAAGTTGTCACCTTACATCCATCACAAAATCCTTGAAATAGAACAATATGCCAATTTAAATGAATGGAGGGAAGGGACATTGGTATAACAAGATAGTGGTAAAGTTAAAGTTGAAAATGTGATGAAAGATTTAGGGAAGAGACTTGACCTGGACTCCTTTGTACAGGTGCCAGTAGAGTCTTGACAGAAGCAAACATAGGAAACAAGTGCCCCTACATCAAGGCAACCACAAGCATCAGAACAGTTAGAGAGATCAGAACAACCTGAAATCTCTGTAGAGTTAGCTCCACCACAATCACTACTAGCTCAAGCAAACATGGGTGGTCCTCCAGTACTACAGACTCTTCTAAATGAGGAAACAAACTTGAAAAGAGAAAGGGAAGTAGCTACCCCTTCTAGCATACCCACAGATCAACCCTTTGCTAAGAGGAAAAGGTTGAATCCTCATTCGGAGGAAGAATTCAGTGGAGAGACTACAGAGAGCAAGAGGAAGGAGGGGACAGACAGCTTACAGACTTTCCCAACAAGTGGGACACCCTCTAGTTCACACAAGCAGGAACTGGAAAGGCAACCAAACATAGAGGTTTCATCCTTTAGGTGTTCTTCTGAGAAGATTATAGATATAAAGGGGAAGTCTAAAGAGATCAAGAGAAAGAATGAGAAGCTAAAGGCCCAAGCCTATGCTCAATACTTAAAAATGGCCCCCACAAACCAGACCAGACTGATGTCAACCTTTAACATCAAAGAGGGTAAAATGCAGATGAGTTTCCTGGAGCCCACAATGCTGCAGCCAAAATCCTTGGCAAATTATCTCAAAACTGATTTTGAGGTTTTGGCTAAAGACATCCACCGTATCGACCAAATTGAACTACACAAGAAAACGAGTGAGATGGTCTATTCACCATTGACCAACAAAGCAATGATGGCTCATAGATTGAAAAATTTATTGAGCAACACTGCAACCCAATTGCAGCTGGAGAAAGCCTCCTCACAGGCAAAGGATAATCGAATAAAATCATTAGAAGAATTGGTAATTGAGTTGGGTCATGACCCAAAGGATGTTAAGGTAGCAGAAATCTTAATCAAGAAGAAGAATGTAGACATAGCTGCACTTAGAAAACAATTGAAATTGCCACCCTTCATACACCCTCAAACTACTAAGATTATAGAGAAGAAAAATGAAGAAGAACTTAAGGACTTGGTCCTTAAGTTAAACGAGAAATTGAAGGAAACAGAGCAGGAATTGAAGAAAGTAGTGCAGTCAAGGGAAAGTGAGTCGACCATCCAGCCCCAGATTGTAGTGCCTATAGTTTCAACAGCAGTCCCTTCCACTATGGCAATTGTTTTAGCACCAAACATTCCTTTGGCAACAACCACACCAGTGGAAGCAACATGTAAAACACAGGCAAGTGCATCAACATAGAGCATAGAGGACTTAATTAAGTCAATGGAAGAAATGAACCTCCAAGTAACAAAGCTACATAAGGTAAAAGAGAAGTTCACTACTTTGGAGCAGAAATATGATTTATCAAAGGTAAATTATGTAGAAGAAAGAAGGAAAAATAAGAGCATGACAAAACATATTAAAGCATTGGAGAAGGACCTGACTTTTGAAGGGCCTTTGATAGACATTAGGAAGATATTGTGGACCAATATCATTGATTCCATCAATGATATTTGGTCATCAATTCAAATTATTTTTGAACAGATTGATTTAGTAATGCTTGCTCTTGAAGCAATTGAGAAGACCAGAGAAGAGCTGGGTAGAAAACCTGAGGAAGCAATCAGATTAATCAATTTTCTGAACAGTAAAAGCAGGCAACAGTTAGAACAATTAGATATTGAGGATAGGATTGCTACCATCCTTGAACTAAAGAAAGTGTTGACCAAAAGGAATCTGATGCAAGGCCTGGAATGTAGATGTCAAAGCATGCAGGAAGATATAGATGAGTTCATGAGAAAATTTCACATCCTAAGAATTAAAGGACTCCCAAGCCCTTTAGTCATCAATGATAGGCTAATGGTTCAAATTGATTACATTGATACATTACATCAACAGGCTAACAGTCAGGCTAGTTCATCTTCAGCCAAGGCATTACCAACAGGAAAAGTGTTGTACGATGGTTTAGAGAACCTCTTCTTCATTGAACATGAAGTAAAGCACTTATTCACAGTCCAGCCTAATTTTGTGAAATATACTGAGTCAGATGAAATTTACAAGAAGCTGATAAGAACAAAAATACCAAAGGATGAGTGGTGGACCAACATGACTGACATCCTATAAATTTCAATGAGAAAAGTGAGGTAAATAGAAATATTTAACACAATAAATTTTGCTAAAAAGGATGAATGTTGGTAAACAGGTAAAGTGTATCAGATACGAGTGGAAAAAGAATCAGTTGAAAAGGTCAAATCAGATGTCCAACACAAAGTTACTAGGGCAACAACAAGATGCACATTCATAGAGCATGCCTCCAGCTCCTTCAAAAAAAATAGGGACAACAACAATCAGTTCACTATCTGTTTCTATATTCGAGACCATTTGTCTCTATATTTGTGTGTAAAGATCTTCTATATTCCTAGAATAAATCTCATTTAGTTATGAGATATTTTGATGAAAATTCTGTATAAATAATTCTTTTTTCGAAGTATTAGAGGTGGATTCTATAAGATTTCTGTAACTCTACACTATCAAGTGAAGAAAGCTTTGCAATCAAGTCTGGATTTTTTGTTGGAAAAGGAATAAAAGTTGAGGACATTTCATCAGATTCATGTGTAGTCTAATTGCAAACAAGTATTCTATCCTTGTGATTTATTTGTTTTCTACATGTTTCTATGTTTCATGCATCTCAAAACTAAATGGTAAAATAGTCAAAGTATATTAGAATTAGCTTCATTGCTCTCTGCTATCAACAATATGCCATTTACATGTTTTCTGCTAAACTATTTCGGTAAAGGAATTCTTAATTGCTCCTCTATCCCTGTAGTTTTCTTTAATAAGTCCCTGGTATAGGATTCTTAATTGCCTTATGCTGGTTGACCTATCTTCCCCTGTTCTTTCTAATCCTAACTTGAGGATTCTTAATTTCCCTCTTGTTTTGAACAGAAATATCATCCATTTAAACTCTAAATTTGTTTTTACTCTGTATCCTACCTGTTGAAATCCCACCTCAACAATTTTACTTGATCGAGTGAATTCTCCCAGATTGACTCCATAACCCAATGGCCTGAAGCCTAGTTTGCCCATTTGTTTCAGAATTCCACCAATCTCAAACAAAACAACCTTGAACATTTTATAACTAGCCTAAAATCTTTTCAAATAAAGCTTGATCATAAAGAGAGAGCCCTCTCTTAGTACAGATTGGCTAGATTCTATACTTAAAATATTGGTTTGTGGTTACCTTGGACCCCTTTCCTTCTTTCAATAACTTCTAAGGAAAATCTGAATGGTAACAGAACTAACTACAAGAATTAGCAACAATAACAAAATGAATTGGAACAGGCAACAGTATATTGGTAAAGCACTTCAGGAACAGGGCCAGTATGGGACACTGGTACCTAATAGTGTCCATTGGTTTCCATGAGCATCCTATGAGCGGCATGATGGTATGAGGTAGGTATATGCCTTTGTTTTTTTACCTTACAAAGTGAGGAAACCTTTCCAATGGATGGATCGCCCATGATAGGGAATGCGAGGGGAATGTTGGGTTGTTTTATATTCTTTCCATGACTAGCCCCCCTAGCTAACCAGGAGGTTAGAGGGGTGGCGAAGCCGCCCCTTCGTTGCGCAATGGGGGGTCATAGGGGGTTTGAGGGGGGTAGGTAGCCCCCTTCTACAGGGTCTGGGGCAACGCCCCGAGGGAATTTTTTTGGGACCCTATATTAGGTGGGCGGACCTACCTATGGTTTTGTGCATGGTTTTTGCACATGGTTTTGGGTGCGATGGTTTTCGGTCCATGGTATTGGATGCTTCGGCATGTATATACATGTATTGTAACATTAAAAGGAACATAATGAAAAATCAAGCTGACAGTCTCGGTTTTGGGATCCAGGGGAAAATCTCTTTGTATATGTGTTTTATGTGTTATGCTCTTGCCTTTGTTTATTTTCTGTTTTAGAATCCATATGCAGGTAATTTCTGTATGGGGTTAAAACTTACAAGGAACTTGGAAGGTGAGTGACTGCGTGTAAAGGGGTGACCGGATTACCCGAGGGACTGTGTAGCAGAGAAGGGAAGGTCAGGGAGTACATTTGTTTTGGTCATTAGCATTGTCAGATGGAATCAGATGCACATTGGGAGTGTGCCCTAGAACATTGGGTCAGTAACTGTTCACTGAGAGGACAAGGGATGAAGGATTGCAATGCTAGACATTAGATGTAGTTTTGACTTTGGAAGTGGATTCTGGACTTCCTGGGAAGGAGGTGAATCATGGTACTACTCTTCAGGGTGGAGGTGTGAGCCTTTGGATTCCCTTGTTGCAGATGTAGGCATCATATCCTTTTATTTGCTGGTTGAGAAAATGAGCATATGAGTATATGTGTATATCGTTGTAAATATTGTATCATGTTGGATTTATAAATCTCCATAGACAATATGATTATTTATTGGTTGAAGCAAATGTGCATAAGTATATGTGGTGGTTATTGTAAATACCATAATGATATGTGTTATTAAGGTCCAGTAAACGGTATGTTTGTCATGTTTCAATAGTGGTCATTGTAAATACTACAACGAGTTGTGTTATAAAGCTCCATGGGTAGTATGTTTTGTTTCCAGCGTTTTGTTGGTTAATAATTTTCATTGAGCAACAAGGACGATGTTCCCCTAAGGGGGAGGGCTATGTAATAGCCCTAGTAAAAAAATCATGTAAAAAACAAATATAAGACCAAGGTCATGGGACATGTATTCCAAGGTGAATGGTCAACAAAACATCCTAGTGGATGTTCATTTGGTTTATTATGGCTAAAGAAAATTGGCAAAGGCTTTAGAAAGGCAAAATGGCATTTTTGGCAATTTATTTATGAAAATAATGGAAATTAGGAGAAAAGGAAGGAGAAAGGTCACAGGTTGCATGTGAGGAGGAAAATTAAGGAAAATAATGGAAAATTGAAGAAAATAGAGTCCTCACTAATAAAAAGGCTTTTGAGAATCAGATGGTAGTTTTTTTTCAAAGTTAACCATTTGTCAGTTCAGTGTTGGAGTTCTCTCACTATTCTCTCTCTCTCACTCTTGGACACTTAGAGAATTCTTGGAGCACTCTAACTTTGGATTAAGGAAATAAAAGGAATGAAAAACAAGGAAAAGGAAAGCAAATATCAATCAAGGAAGAGAGGCATCTAGCAGTTACAACGGAATTTTTTGTAGGTATCGATTTGCATGTGTGATTTCCTTGCTAGTTTTGGCATGCATGGTACATGCATGTGTGTATTTGGTTCTCTTGTTGTCATTGGCATGGGTTTTTCTAGGTGTGACAGTGTTCTTCAGCCTTGCCTTGCCATTTCCGGATATCCATGGTGTGGTGGGTTCTTTTGTATTTGGTTGAGATAGATTTCCATATGGTTTCGAAACTGATTGAGGTGGTATCTGAAAGAAAGAACACAAGGCCTAGGAATCCTTACACTGGAGAAGGTGGGATTGCGGTAAAGCCAAATTTTGCGTGCCTCGGTGGGCCTAGAAATCCTAGACTAGTGAATGGCGCGATATACGATAAAGCCTAGAGGTGTGTGCCCTCAATCAGACCTAGGAATCATTGATCGGTGAATGGCAGGATATACGATAAACCCTAGAGGGCGGAGTCTTGATTAGGCCTAGGAATACGGTAAATCCTGGAGGGTGGATTCTTGATTAGGCCTAGGAATTCTAGAGCATTGGATGACGGGATATACGTAAAGCCTAGAGACTAGGAGATAGGAAAATTCCTCATGGTGTAGGTGGATAAATCCAATGTCATCCATGGGATTGTGGTAAATCCTGAGGAAACATGGTTTGTTTTGGTTTTGAGTCCCACATTCATGCTTGAAATATGGCACGGGGTGATTGGATGAAAGAAAGATTTGGTTCAGCCAATCTATGGTCAGGTGGTTCATGGAAGTCACATACCTGGTTGGCTTTTTCATTCAATAATAACATCTCTTTATCCTTGGTATTTCATGTGTAAATGTATTGGCTTATATGCGATTCTTATGGATGTTATATCCTTGTTATTTATGTTGGTTATGAGTATGTTTTATGACATACTTGATGTATGGATTCCATCATGTTTTTATTTGTAAATAAATGTACAATGAATATATGATCTAATATATGATAATGCATCTCTTGTGATATGGAAACAATGTTTCTTTAGAAATCTCCAATAAGTATGAAACCCTTATGCTCAGATTTCTTGTTATGACCTATAGATTACATATTTGTGACATGTTTGATGAAATGCATGTCATGGCTAGTAGGGGTCCAGTCAAATCATTGATCAGGTGTTTGTATTTGTACTTGTGTTCCAATATCATTTATCATTTTTGAAAGTTTAATGAAGTTCTAAGCAGTGGCCTGAGTCCTAGCCCTGAAAAAGTGGCACAAAATCTAGGGTCATTGGCTCAAAACTAGCTGAAAAAGTCCACGGTCACTAGCATGCCCTGTTTTGGAGTGATTGGAAGGCCTAAGTCACATGCATGACTTGTCATAGGAGCGGTTGGGGGTCCAGATCAGTCAAATGTCAAGTTGTCCCAAGGGTTGGTCACTTGGAAGGGTTGGTTGGCTCCTCAAGGTTTTGTATCATGTGTGGAAGGTCATATATGTTTGATTTTGTCGGTTCCACTTCCTTAATTGCACATCAGGAGTTGAATCACATCATAGTAGCCTCTCGTCACATGTTTACCCCAGTGGACCGATTAACTTGGGTAAATGTGGGAGGAGGGTGTTACAATCACCACACAATTGACACAAAAGTAAACCAAGAGATGAACCACAACTATAAGGCTCCTTAGGGTAATAAACTCCTTCCCCATTTAAATCCACAAAAACCTGAGAATTAAGATAGAGACAAAGCCACACTTATAACTTAGTTAATTGAACCAACGGGACAATGCTACATAAATCAAATTAAACAAAATATTCATGAGATACAACACACTCTGGCCAGGTATCAATGCTACCTCCTTAGGCTAAGACAAGCTAGATCAAAGACCAATTTTCTTCAAATCTACCCCAAACCCCAGCACAAAAGGATGACCTAACAATTTGACTAGAACATGCCTTACATAACCAATAAAAGTACCAAATAGACAAAGAAAAGCTAAGAGAGAAAAAAATTGAGTGATTGTGCCTGAGTTGATAGTATATAAAATTTTCTAATTTTTGCTACCAATCATCATAGCCAACTGCAAATTTATCTCTCGCTGATAGATTTTCCCCACCCACCTTCACCTCTTTAGCTCCGAACAAAACCCAAGCCTCTTTGCACTAGATCCTGGTATAAAGACATATATTCACTAGTATTTTTAACTCATATGAAAACTAATATTAAACTCATAACACCCATTTTATTTGGAGGCCATTTTTTGACACATGCACACACATATTCCAGATGTTTATTTTATAAGTTTTTTTCGATCTTGTCTAATTTTTTTCAATGATTCTTTTAAATTTTTTATTTATTCAATGTTAACAAATAAAAAATTTGTAATTAGTATTTTAAATTTAATCATTTTCATATAATTATATTTTTATTAATTAATTTAGGTTGTCATAATTTTTAAATATAATGTAAAATATTTTTATTTTTATTTTAACATTATATTTAAATATCTAATTATGAACTATGCAAATATTTAGGTAGACAGACCATTGTACTTTCATGCTTGATTAGTAGAGAAACTAATATGTGGATAATTTCTACTATCAATAATTTTGGTGTTTAATTACTTTTTACTTTTTGCATAAAAGGCAGATACTTAGCAGTGACCTTGCATATTAGACTTGTTTTGTTAGATATTTAAATATATCATTTAAAATAAAAATAAAAATATTTTACATTATATTTATATATAGGCGTAGTCTAACTTATAGACGAAATGAATTTTTTTTCACGATATTTTTTAACCAAAATCCAATAAAGAATTTTAAAAAACTTGATTTTAAGTTGTTTACTCTGTATAATTTGAAGTGCCCCATGGGGTTTTTCAGGGTGTTGAATCCAATAATGAATGGATTTTATTAAAATTATAGAAATATAAAAAGTTTATAGTAATTAACATTTTACTATGTGATAGTTTTAACATATTTTGAAATTCCTTGCAATTAGTAAACAAATGCTAAAAATAAATGTAATTAGAAATTATTTTAAAATTAGAAAATTTAAAATGAGAAGGAAATTAATTGAAATAGAAAAAGCACGCAAAAAGACTTATGACTAATGAGAAAGCCAAAAAAATTTAGTTGTTTTTTTTTCTACTTGAAATCTATAATCTTGGGAATATCCTTTGCATAAAAAATGGTGTGGAACTATCCACATGGCATTCTATGTGAAAGTTATGACACTTTGCCAATAATTTTATTTTTTCTTTTAGTGACCTAGAGCCTCACAAGTAACTACTAGTAAACCTTTGGGGTCTACAACTTATCCTCCTCTCTGTAAACTGGGCCCCAAACAAGGGGATTTTAACCTGGGTACTACTAGTAAACCTTTGGGGTCTACAACTTATCCTCCTCTCCGTAAACTGGGTCACAAACAAGGGGATTTTAACCTGGGTCCCTCAAGTTTCCACGATTTCACATATCTCTTGCCAATTGAGTTGCCCTAAGACTTTCTTTAGATTTTTAATTTTTTAATATAATTTTTAGACGTCATAATTCAATTTAAAACCACATAAAAATAACCATCAACCAATTAAAAATCAATTTACACTTAAAAAATAAAAATAAAAATTACTATTTAATTTTCAAAATATTTGGTTTTATATTTTTTTTCAAAACTTCAAAAAACTTTATAGAATCTGCTTAAAAATTTCAAATCTAATTGAAAGTTCAAGTTTTTTTATTTTTACCAGAATAAAAAACAATATATCATGTCTTTCAACAAGTATAAAAATATGGGAAAAAGCCTACACACTTTAGAGGGTTTTTTTTGTTTTTTGTTAAATGACATATCAAAAACATGTTTCTTATGTTTACATAAATTTCTAGTTATGCGTAATAAATAAGTTATTTTCCTTAAATCAATGATTCACATAATATATAAACTTAATCTAACTAAAATTGATTTGGGATAGCTCGAGCTGCTGCACGCGCGGCCAAGGGTTTCAGCAACACAGCCAACTGGTTCTTCATTCATCGCCTATGGCCTCTCCGGAGGCTCCATCGAAGGGGAACGACATTCAGCAGGCAATTTCAAACTTGGTAAAATCACTGCCTCCTCAGTGCCCACAACCTGTTGTTTCAAAATTTGTTAAGAAACTCGATGGCCTTCAAGAAGTTCACTTGCCTCCTACTCTACCTCGCTTGGCCGCTCTTTCGCTGGCAAAAAAAGGGCTCATTAGACAGTTCACGGGCCTCTGTCCCTCTCCGAAAACCGTCTAGAGATGGGTCAAGAGAAATTGGTCAGATAAGATACAAGGGAAAATATCCATAAGATTCTGTGGGAAAGGGTATTTTACATTTCACTTTGAATCCAAAGAAGACAAGGATTTAATCTTCAGAAACGGGCTCTATTTCATGGATTCTAGGGGCCTGTATCTCAACAAATGGACCCCTGATTTTGATCCCAAGCTTGATATGCCTAGCGCTGTCCCATTTTGGGTCCGGCTCCCTCATCTCCCCCTCCACTGCTGGGGGGATGACTCGGTTCGTGCCATAGGGAATGCAGTGGGCAAATATGTCAACCAAAGTGAGCCCAAGGACAACATGCAAGCTTGTGCTCGGATCTATGTGGAAGTGGATCTCAGCAAAGGCCTCCCTGAAGCCATCAAGCTAAAAGTGGACGACTGGAGCCATATTCAACAGTTGGACTACGAGCAGATCCCGTTCAAATGCAAGGTATGTCATGAGTATGGCCACTTTGCAAATCAATGTACTAAGCTTATTAATGTAGAAAATGATTCTCAAGAGGAACAATGGGAAGTTGTTAAAAAAAATAAATCGGCCTCCCTGGCCAAAGTCACCCATGAAGCAGACCCATCGACTTCAGCTGAAGGCCATCCTCCCTCCTCCCTTCATGCACCCTCCAAATCTTCCCCCAGCTCCCCTATTATGCCCCCTTCATTGAACCCCTTTTCAATTCTTTCTCTCCCTGAAGGCCATTCTCTTGACCCTCCCTCCCATGAGAGCCACCCCCAAAGCCCTTCCAAATCCTTCCTGCCCCTGATCACCTCCACTCAGCCCCTTCAGGATCCTCCTATAAATAGAATTACTAGAAGCTCTTCTAAAGATCATGGAGGATCGAGTGATACTTACAAGAAGCCTGGTCCGGGCAATAAATATGCCAAGTAGTATCGGGACGAGAACGCGCAAAAAGACATCGCTATGGGAACCCAGACACCCATAGAATCCTTCATCCCGAGTCAGCATGACAAAGAAACAGTCAATAAGGAACAAGGGGGGTGAGCACCACCTCGGACATCACACCTGAAATGATAAAAATCATGTCTTGGAACAGCAGGGGATTCAGGCACCCCTCCAAGATAGTTGCCCTCAGAGATCTCATTCACCAAGATAAGCCTGGAATTATTTTGCTGTAGGAAACCAAACAAGGCCAGTGGGAAATGAATGGTATCATTGAACAGCATAAACAATTTAAAGGAAGTTTCAGTGAAGCAAGAGGAGCTTCAGGTGGTATAGCCAGTATGTGGAATCATAACATATGGAACAGCAAGTCAGAAACCATCAACTAGCACTAGATCAAAACAGTCTTAGAAAACAAGGAAGACATGCAAACTGTAATAATTTACAATATATATGTGCCCAATCATTACAGAGACAAGGATCGCTGGTGGAGCGATTTAAAGTCTAATATTGACGAAGAAGAGTGTTCTAACATCATATTGGGCGGCGATCTCAATCTAATCCTCCACGCCAATGAAAAGAGAGGCGACACTTTCATAGTAGATCACTACAGAACTAGCTTGGAAAACATTATGCAGGAATACGATCTAATGGATATCGTTCCCAAAAATCGGAGATATACATGGAGCAACTGCCGGTTTGGAGCAGGCAACATCATGGAACGTTTAGACAGAATATAATTAACATCTCGTTGCTTTCCAGATTTTCGGTTGGGTATGCCAACGTTCTATCATGCCCTGTTTCAGATCACTTTCCCATCATGCTCACGCTGGAAAAGCACAGCAATTTGGGGCCAATACCCTTCAGGTATAGCTCTCTTTGGCACAACATACCAGCAGTAAACGAAATATTTCTTAGAACCTGGAGACAGCATGTCGAAGGATCCCCTAGATTCATCTGGGAGTCCAAACTAAAAAGAACCAAACAGGCCATTAAAGAATGGGCCAAAACAAGCTATGAAGAACCTGAAGAGGAAAAAAAGGAGCTTAAAAATAATCTCAATAGCATGCAAAAGGCGATAGAAGAGTTTGGACTCACCCAAGAAAGCAAACAACAAGAAGACGACCTCTATTCACAACTGTGCCGAATTAAAAAAGCAGAGGAATTAAAATGGAGGTTAAAATCTAGGCAATTGTGGCTACAGGAAGGAGACAGAAATACAACGTTCTTCCATAAACAAACAACTACTAGAAAGATAAGGAATAGTGTAAGCTACGTTATAGATGCTGAAGGAAACAAACAAGAAAACCAGGAGGCCATTCGAAGGGCAGCAACTGATCATTTTCGAGACCTTCTAACAGAAACCAAAGATTAGGAGGATTACAATGAGCTTTTACAACATCTGCCTGTGGGAATTAGCAAACAAATAAATGATAGTTTAACCAAAGAGATTGACGAAGAAGAAGTCAGAAGATCGGTTTGGGCTCTTCAACCTGATAAAGCCCCAGGTCCAGATGGCTTCCCCATATGTTTTTACCAAACGTTCTGGGGAATCATTAAAAGAGATCTGACAAAAATGTTAAAGTGGACCCAACGAAAGTGCAAAGTAGGGGGATTCACCAACGCCACACATCTGGCCCTTATTCCCAAAGAAAACAGACCCTCCTCATTTACCAGATTCCGCCCAATATCTCTTTGTAATTATTCCTACAAAATTCTATCCAAAGTCATCGCCTCCCGCCTCAAACCCTTTCTCCCATCCCTCAGTTCTAAGAACCAAGGGGGGTTCATAGCAAACCGCCACATAACTGACTCCATCCTTCTAATACAAGAAGCCATTCATTTGAGCCAATCCAGGAATGAGAAAGGATTTGTTCTCAAACTAGATTTGGCCAACGCTTTTGATAGAGTGAGGCACTCCTATCTCTTTGCAGTCCTGAAGAAGATGGGATTTGACATAGGCTTTCTGAACCTCATCAAAGCCTGTATTACCGAACCTTGGATCACCCCACTTGTCAATGGCAGACCAGGAGAAGCTTTCCAATCCACCCGTGGCCTTAGACAAGGATGCCCCCTCTCACCCTACCTTTTCATTCTTATGGCTGGATCATTTAGCAAATTGCTAGACTTCCATCGGAGAGCTGGTCTAATAACAAGAATAAAATTTGGGAATGGTGTCAAGAATATCAATCATTCACAAATTTGCTGACAATACCCTGCTAATTGGGGGGGCCTCCATCACAATAGCTAGGCGCTTCAAAGTCCTTCTGGAAAAATTCATGGATTACTCTGGCGGCTTGGTTAACCAGCAAAAAAGTTGTGTTTATGGCTGGAACACATCAATGCAGGTCCTCCACAATATAGCAGCAACATTTGGGGTCTCATGCAACTATGACTGGTCTCATTTTTCGTATCTGGGCATTCCTGTAAGCACAGGGCACTTAAGGGCAAAAGTTTGGGATACTATAATCGATAAGATGAAAAGGAAAGTCCACTAGTGGGGCTCAATGTGGCTTAACCCAGCTGGCCGCCTCATCCTTCTCAAATCTGGTATATCCTCTTTGCCTCTATACCATTTGACTCTTCTCCAAGCCCCAACCTCCTTTCACCACAAAATGGAAGGCATCCTTTGACATTTTTTATGGCAAGGAGGGAAGCAGGAAAAAAAAAAATTTCAATCTGATCAGATGGACGCAGGTAATTCAGCCCCAGGAACTAGGTGGTCTGGGCATCAGATCCCCTAGATTTCTCAATTTAGCATTTGGAGGCAAAATTGTTTGGAGACTCATAACTGGTCTTCCTGCTTGGTGGAAAAGGGTCCTGGAAATCAAATATTTAAATTATCCAAGGCATGAGCTCCTCGGTCAAGACATCCCCAACAGAGATTCCACCAAAATCTAGTGCTTATGTATGAAATCAATTCCCATAATCGCTCAAAATACCTCCAAAATTCCTAAGGGAGGAGCCAACATTAACATTGGAGCGGACAAAATCATGGGGCAACGACCCATCAATACGCAAGCAGGAGTCAAACCCATCCTGTCATTTTTCGAAAGATCTGGTATCCACCATTTGAATCAGATCTCTCAGTGGGATCCTTCAACCCAACTCTGGGCTGGATGGTCCTTTCCAGCTATTCCCAACAATCTCAAAGTCAGCCTGTCAGCTCTTCAATCTCACCTGCATAGCATAGCTCCTGTAAAAAAAAATGACTTAGATAGCTTCAGCTGGGACCCTACCGGATCTTCATACACCATTAAGGCTGCTCACCATCTCCTCTGCAACAGCAACCACTCGATGCCGATCTGGAATCATTGGAAGGCTGTTTGGAAGTCCGTGGCTCTTCCAAAAATCAAAATTTTATGTGGACTCTACTTAAAGGCAAGACTCTTACCGCTGAAAATCTGCAAAGGAGGGGCATCATCGGCCCTTCTCGCTGCTCCAATTGTATGGCTGCAGAGGAAACCATTCCTCACGTTTTTATTGGCTGCCCCTTTGCTACAGAATGTTGGGGAATCTTATATATGAACAACCATATTCCTTGGACCAGCCAAATCACCATAGGCGAAATCTTGCACAAATGGAAAAAGAATTTCCCCTGGCAGAGAAGGAAGAACAGCATAGCGAAGAGGGTATGGGACCTTCTCCCTTATACCATGGTATGGAATCTATGGTTAGCCCACAGCCGAAAATTTTTTAAGGACAAGGGATCGAATGCTAGAAGCCTTTGCAATAAAGCAAGGGGTCTCACCCTTGAAATCATCTCGGCCAAAAATCAGAGGGGAATAGACATCACCGAGCTCAGTGTGGAAGAACGAAGTTTCATTGGCCCCTTGTTGGACATACACAACAACAGGCACACAGGTAGCATAGCTAACAACAGACAAAACATTGTCCCTCAGAACTAGAAAATAAGGCTCAAAGAAAAAGAGTTTGCTGCCTAGATTCAACATTCCAAAAGTACAATCTTTTTTTTTTACGGAGCTTCAAAGTCGAATCCAGGGGTTGCAAGGGCTGGAGGAGTGATCCTTGATGAAAATGGAGAAACTGTTTTATCATATGAATGGGGTTTAGGACATATCTCCAATAACAGGGCAGAAGCCCTGACACTATATCAGGGACTTCTTCAGCTTGGGAAGCTAGGCATCAAAGCAGCCTCCATCTTTGGAGATTCAGTAATGGTCATCAGTTCCATGGCCCAGAAGAGAGAACACCTCAATGTGTACCTTCAGCAAACTTTAAGCCGCTGTCAAAGTCTAGCTCACCATATGAAAGATCTTCGTTTCCATCATGTTTTACGCAGCTTAAACAAAGACGCAGATAACCAGGCTAATAAGGCGTGTGCCAGATCGCAGGGCTTCTTAGTTAGCAACGGAGTGGAGACTATCCATTATTTGCCATGACTGTTTATGGCATCTCTCTCAACCAGCTATGCCCCAAACCAACAAGGATAGACGCAGCGGAAGGATCGAAGAACCTTAACTCTCTCATTGTTATTAAGATAGACAAATGATTCAGGAGCGCTCAAAAAATCAAGGGAATGAGATTCCAGCTAGGCGGTCGCCCTACCAGACCCCACCGCTTCAACATTCTCGACACAATCCCACCTTTCTCTTACTCTGCTCAAAATAACGCTCGGTATATGCTCGGTGTATGTACCCCTCCCACATGGATTCTCTACTCAGGAAACATCCTTCACTTACATAGCATCAAGGTCAGAGTTCCCACGACATCGCATCAGGATCAAGCCTCGGTCCACTCAGGAATTTTTCTCTTTCCCAGTTTTGTCGCAGATCAACCAGAATCTACAATTAAACAATCAGGCTCCTTCTCTTCATTGGTGCGGAGCAGTCAGGCATATCACTTTGGAAAATCAGGCTTCTCCTTATCTATCAAAGTCAGGCACAACAATCACCTTATTATTAAGTGAAAATGTTCTGCAAATGTCGCTTTTTAGCTTTTCAATTTGTCAGGATATACAGTAGCTTAACTTTCATCTTAAAGCCTAAGAGGCGAGAATCAGGAGGATGTTGTAAATCTTTCACTCCCAGCACCACTCGATGAATAATCATGTATTACAGGAGAGCAGTCTCATTTTCTCCTCCTTTTTTCGAAACGTAATATAGCGACTGATGATGTTAAAAAAAAATTGATTCACATAAAATTGTAGTAAAAGTAGCAAAATAAATGTTTTTATCATAAAATATAAATGAATATTTATTCTCACATAAAATTTCAAAGTCAAAATACTACAACTATAACTTATTAATAATTTGCAAAATAGAGCATGAATTTCAAACACAACTTAAAAGTAATCTACAACATCATATATGCTAAATTCATCATCCTTAAGAGGATCATCATCATTTTCTTTCACATTGTTATGCATTTCCATTGGCTCATTTTGCTCTTTTGTTGGATATTTGATGTCTACAAGACTTCCAACATGATCCATTCCAAACAATCCATATAACAATGGTTGGGGTTCCTTTGTCGTTTTTGCCACACATGATTCACTAAAATCTCCTTTCCTCAAATTTATTTCTTGCACTTAATCCAGAAGAAATTTAATAACATTAGTTCTTTATTGGATAAAATGCATTATATTGGGTAATTTTCAATGGTTACACAATTTATTTCATTTTATACACAACTTTCTATTGTTGTATCTAATCACTAAATGCAAAAGAAATAATTAAGTAAATTTGTGTAAACACACAAAAAATTAAAAACTAATAAATATTGAAGTTTGATTTCATGTATATGATATTAAAAAAATTATTTGAACCTAAGAACAAATCCGAAACCCAATCCCCTTTACTTGAAAATGTATCTATAAGATAATTCAATGATCTCTCTTTTTTTTGAAGAAATATACATGTTTAAGTCCTTGAGGGACTCTCAAAAAACAATGATAAACCCCATTACAAGGAAATGCTCATTATGAGCTCAACAAGTCACATGCATAATTGAAACTGGGTGGGAGGATAACAACATCATCCCAACCACCTAAGCTACATCCAATTGACACTCACTATTAGCTTTATTGTCACAAAATTATAAATCAATAATTGGCTATATTTCCCTTCAAAATGTGCCTTTCTGAATGTAACAAAAAATGCCTTAGTGTTGCTACAGAGATTGAATCAAGATAATTACATCTATCATCATCATCCCATCCCTCTCCATTCAACACTTTAATTATCTGTTCATGTATTCTCATATAAACATCACAACTATATAGATGGGAACGATGGAAGCAACAAGGGTTTCAGTGTGCAAAATTACAAAGATTCTAAACTCACTAGCACTAGATGAAATGATCAAAGATCTAGGGCATCAATGCTTTGGTTTGGGTTAGGTTATGTCAAGATCTGCAACCTTTTATGATCTGAGGTCATTTTTATGTCTCCGCAACTATGTTGATGTTGGTTTACTCAAATTGGGGAGTTGGTTAGTGGCGATAGTTGGGAGCTATCCCTTTAGGGAGAAGTCAGAATCATTGATAGAGGCTAGGGATCTGTAGTACTTTGAAAGGCATGGATTTAGAACACATTCAGATATGATGATCTTAAACCTTTCACCATCATCCAATGGAGATGTATGGTGCAGATCGACAACCCGTTCATAACTGTCGTTGAGATATACTCCTATAGCGAGGTTTCAGCAGTCAAATCATGGCTGAATATGGTGGATTGGGTACCTCTACCCTCACTAAGGAAAATATTCTATCGAGATAGTGGATCGAGCATGGAACTAAGCCACTCGGACATTATTTTGATGGATCAATACTTTATAACAGTAGACCGGAGGATAATCTTGACCCGTCTCACACCCACATTGTTGTAATCCCTGATAAGCATCTCAGCTCAGTATCACGGCATAAATCAGGATCTTGGCTTATAGATCTTCCAACCAAGGAGATCAGTTCAGAACTTGAAACCACCAACACAAGTCGGCCAAGAGCATAATCCAGCAGAGAGCAAGCCAAGGCTGGATCTTGAAGATCAAGTGCTAGATCTACCAAAAGGAACCATGATTCATCTCTTTATTAGATATTTGGAAGGGAAATAGGTTTGTTTGAAGATAGGGTTTTGGGAGTGGATAAAAACCCTCAAACAAATGCTACAATAAAATATGGGTATACCATCCAGACTACAAACCTTAATCTATGAAGGGAAAGTTTTGCAGGATGATTACAAGCTAAGGAATTATCCTATTGGATGTGATTCAACCATTTTTTTCAACACAAGACGTCTAGGAGGAAGCCCTGGATCAAGCTCAAAAATCTCAGCTTCCTTCAAAGATGCAGTTAAAAGAAAGATGGAATCGCAGCAACCACCAGATCTGACTCCCACTTCAACTAGCCCCTATATCATGGAGCAAATGACCTAAGTCCTAACATTAAGAATTAATGTACCTGAGGTAAATGAGATGCATGGTGAATTCTTTTCTAAAGCAGTGATCTACAAGTTTAATGAGTTCTGGCCCAAATTTGAGGCACTTCATCAATGTATTTTTTTGCACATGGACAACAAACTGTGACATTCATTTATGTTCTAAAGGTTTCTTCACTGTCAAATTTGACACAACTTGAGATAAGGAATATGCTTTGCATGAACGACCATGGTTTTGGGGAAATGTCGGTCTATTCATGATACGATGGTTTCCAGGATTTGATGAAAATACTATGGTGGTTTCTAAAATGCAAGTGTAGGTAAGGTTACACAATCTACCCTTGCATTTTTGGCATCCTAAAGTATTAATAGGAATTGGAAATACCCTAGGGAAATTCTTAAAAATAGATGCAGATCGTGTCTGAAAGGGCATCTTCACCATTGCTAGAATTTGTGTGGAGGTAGACCTCAAAAATAGTTTAGTAGATCACATTTTGATGTACCATAGCAATTAGCAGTGGTCCCAACCCCTAGACTATGAGAATACATCCTTCAGATGTCGTACATGTCTACAAACTGGACATATTCAAAGTACTTGTCCTAAAAATAAAAAAGAAAGAACAAAGAAACAAACACAAAAGCCAAAAGGTTGGCATTTTGCTACATCAAAGACAACTGCAACAGAAGATGAAGAAACTACGAATACTACCACAAATAACAATGATCCATAGGGTACTATGCATCAGGAAAAAATTGTACCCAAATCAACTTTAGTTCCAATTTCTATTGCACAACAACAATGAAATGAGATTATTTCCTCCGCCAAAGAAGCAATCAACACCAAACAAACTCATGTTTCGGATGGCTCGGATTTTGACAAATAAATCCCACCAAATATAACTGAGTCTCAAAGGACTATTGTATTATCCACTCCCAACTCTAGTGGTTGGCAGAAAGTGGAAAAAAAGAAAGGTAGGAAAGAATAGTATAGGGTAACTCTTTCATGAGTTATTATTGATCTCAGTCAATAGGATCCATTATTATTCATATGCTTGACAACATCTACGACATGTAATTTTGTTCTCTTTTCTCTGAATAAAATTGTGATTTTTCTTGGGGACAAAACATCACAACTAAATAATATTATAATATTATATAAAATTAATTAATTAAACAACAATAGGTTAAAATGTATTTTTTCTAATCTTAACTTAAAAATAACTCGACAAACTTGCTTTTGTAATTAATTGGATAATCACAGGTCGTTCATAGACCCTGGAGTATAAACAGGGTGTTTTTTGTTTATTCTGGAACATACTTTTAAATTAAGGATCATCTATATATATTCATATAGTTTTCGTGTGCTTACCAACACCAGTCTCTCTACAAAGAGTACAAACAACATTCACAAATGCTTATTTTTTGATCAGCCCCACCCCAGAGGTGGAATCCTAGTTTTGAGTTTTTGATTTTCAGTATGGAACACCATATGAATATGCTCTGCATCTACAAAATGTAATTTTCTTATTAATAAAGAAAATTGCGACTTTTTCCACGGGAAAAAATAAATTAATTGGATAATTTCTCCATCAATATACACTTGAATTACATGTTGTAATATTGTTATGATAAGTCTTTCATCCTTCACTCCTTGCACTTTTCTCCAAGATGTGATAATTCTCTCTTTTGTCAGACTCTTGATTTGAGGACTTGCCTTACTGGTTTTGCATGTTAAGGATTTGGATATTTGGATATTCTAATTTTTTACGTCAATATACTACCACATGTTGAGGATATCATCTATCAAACCACATGTATACCCACTTCTAAATCCTAATTGGAAAAAGATATTTGTGGCTCTAAATGCATGACTTCCTTTGCAATTTTTTCCTTTTGCATTTTTCTCATCAATTAGGAAGCATATTTCCATGCAATATTGCATCTGAAACTTCGCATAAACTTTTGATCTATCCCTATCACATACTTCTTGAAATTCATTATGAATAAATTCAACTCTTTAAATGAAAGTCATATACTTCCGATACTCATTATCTATGTTATGATCCCATGCCAATAAGTTTGTTTCTATATATATCAAAACCAACATTGAATAATACATCATTGATTTGTAAAAATGGTTTTTGGGATACTATTGCAATCAATTCTCATCTAGCCTCTACATAATGGTTTCCTCCAATCACTTAATATTTATAGCCAAAACATTTTGATTTATCAAAATGCATCCAAACCTCCATTGGATCAACAAGAATCATGTAGTCAACCACATGTGCATAGGAATTGTACCTATTCAACATTTTAAAGTTATGAATATGTGGGCGATTTGACTTTCTAATTTAGTATTTATCTTGCCATTTTCTGGGCCTATAAATCTACTTCACAATCTAGTAAAATATATGACACCCATCAAGCAAGTTGCTCTTCCTCGTCGATTTCTAATAGCACTTTGCATTGTGTTGATAATACCATCCAATGGATCAACATCCAATATTATGATATCCTTTCTACCTTTAGAAATTTCACTAGGACATTCAAAGGTAACCATGGTTTCTTCATCATCAATAAAATTAGATTTCCTCTTTTTTTATGATTGAGAAGAGTTTCATCTAAATCAACAATCTATTGATAATTAATAGAAAAAAAAAAACATTTTTAGGCATAGTTCTTTTGTGTTTTGTTGTTTTTTCTTCTTTTGAGCAAGAATAGTAACTTCATTGGCACCAATGGAAACATTATCTTTATTTTGATTTTCTAAATGTTGAAATGTTACCTTCTTGCCTTATTAGAGTGATGACTTTTATTTCCTCTTTCTTGATCATATAAACATATAGCTTCAACTTCAATTGCTCTTCATTTTTTCCTTTACTTTTTAGGCCTTATCAGTATGAAACAAACTAATTACTTGCATGATACATTTATCTATAGAAAGAATCCTTTGGTAGTTGAATAGAAAAATAGTATAAAAATAAAATATAACATATTAGTGTTAAATAGATTTAAAAAAAATATCTCGACACTTATAATAATACATGATATATAAACAGAAATAAATAAACTTATTTTTCCTTAATATCTTGCATGACATATGCGCATATTTTTGTAAAAAATTCTTGCATATTATAATTACTCTTTTGGAGAGAATATCTAATATCTAATATTCTTGCATAAACAATCCTTGTACTCAACACAAATATGTCTCGTACCAACCCAAGTACCTACTAATTTGCTTGCACATATTCACACTCAACACAACATAAATATAATTTTGTTCTACATTGTTGCTTCATTTTTCCTTGACATATCAGGAATGCCCCATTTTGTTTTCCTTTGGTGTAGATTTCCACTCCCTAACATTTTTCACACCTTTCGAGAGGTCAATTGGTGGATATTAAAAAAAATTATTAGTTTTTTTACCGGCTAGCGTTCGTGGAGGCTCCAACTATATTTTTTGATGCTATGATTGTAATTCTTCATCCAAATATATTCATAGATAGTTTCCTTGATACCATTCCCTACATGAAGGATTAAAATTATAAGTTTTTTTTTAATAATAATAAAAAAAAAAAAAACATTTTTAATTATTAAAAATGATATCCAAAATTTCACTTATTTAAAATTAATAAAAAAAAATAACTTTATTTATCTATTTATTTATTTTAAACTAAACATTGAAAAAAAATTAATAAATT
Source organism: Pinus taeda (assembly GCA_000404065.3). Taxonomy (NCBI): domain Eukaryota; kingdom Viridiplantae; phylum Streptophyta; class Pinopsida; order Pinales; family Pinaceae; genus Pinus; species Pinus taeda. The sequence goes on along the minus strand of APFE031594430.1, from coordinate 76,274 downwards.
TATTTTATTTTTTGAAAAAAAATGAAAAATGAAAACATCAACAACAAAAACAACATAGTTTATAGGAAAAGGAAGGGGAAATGATAAGCACATGTCTTCCTCTTTCTGATTTGGATGCATTACCCTAATGGATGTGACATGCAAACACCCATTTGGAGCCTGATATGGTCAGGCATTGCCCCTCCCCCAACTGGACATCAAAAGGGTGTTGGCATGGTGCTTGTAGTGGGGCACATCCCCATCATAATGAGGGGGAGGATATGCCCCATATTTCCCCTCCCCTCGAACTATATATATATATACAAAATTTATAGTTATTAATGTTTTTTTTTATAGATAATTTTGATTAAAAAATATATTTTTTTAAACTAATTTTTTTAATTAGCTTATATCCTTATTTGTATATATATATAATATATATATATATATATATATATATATATATTATTATTATTATTATTATTGGCCCATGGGGTTTTGGATTGATGGCGAATGAGTGTGTTGATAAGGCACTCCATGTGAAAAAGTCACTGGTTCAAATCTCACATGGGTGTTTACTAAAAGAAAAATCAAGTGGGTGTAGCTGGAGTGGTAGGGACAAGTCACCCTTATCCTCCCAACTTCGGTCCCTATAACATTAGTGTAATCCAATTATTTTTATTGTTGTGCCCATGTAGCCCCCATATTTTTATTGTTGTGTCCCATAGAAGCCCATTATTGTTATTGTTGTGCCCTTACATTATTATTGTTATGTAGGCTCTAATTATATTGCGACCCCTTAGGCTCCTATATCTACAAAGGAGGTATTGTCATTTGTATCATCTGAGAATTATTCATTTATTTAATGTAAAAGAGGTTTACCCCTTGAAAAGGATAATTTTTAAATCTTTGATCTATCTATTTATGAGCTAGTTTCATAACATTTGGTATGAGAGCTTTGGATTCTAGGGTTTTGTTGTTTCAAAAAGGGGATCGTGGAATTTTCACTATAACATTTTTTCTACGAAGCTTTAGATGCTGAAATTGCAAGCACATGAAGTAGAAATCTTGGTGAAATTCCTGTACGAATTTAAGATCTTTTCCTACTATATTTTCAGAGATATGATTCCGAAAAAGTTAGGGTTTTTGCAGACTCCAAAATTCCATCTCAAATATGTGACCTAAGGCAAATCATCATAACTTTCTTTCTGAGAATTGGATTTGAATTTCGTAAAATATGACGGAAAGAGAATGGACAATAATTTTTTGGATATCATTTTCAGAGCCGAAGGTCAAAATAGTGACATGTGGCACTCTATACAAGTTTTCTCTATTGAACTAGTCTATAATCAGGTCATCGTGGGATATTGGGCATAACTCTTTCTTGAAGAATTAAATCACTTGTTAGGTTGGAAATAAGAATAATAGGGCTAATACAAGACAACATTTTAGATCTTGGATATTCACGATTACAAAGATACAACAACTACAATATCTAGCTCCTAAAAAGCAAGAAAAAGATATGTATTTTTAAATTTTGCATAACTTTTGTTTGAAAAATCAATTTGAAGTGATTCAAAGGGCACAGTGAAGCATAGATATCATTGGTTGATTTAAAAATGCCTTGAAACAAAAAAATGGATGCACCTTGTTACTGTATGTCAGTCCTGTCAGTCACTAGTGATCAAATATGCCGTTACAAAAGTTTTTGATAGGGTCCTACTACAAATTTTTATGGTTTCAAATGGGTTTTCAAGAAGAATTTGGTCACTGGTTAGGTTAGGTAGGTCATCACTGCTCCTTTCACTTTTATGATCAATGGACATCAGCATGGTCAGGTCATCCCTTGTTGAAATGGTGTCATATTCATCAATGTCATCATTCAACTTATTCATTCATGTAGTGTCATCATTAGGTCATAGGGTCAAAAGCATGAAAATAAATCCACCAAAATCATCATTTGAAGGAGTAGTGATAGGGAAAAATCTTCATAAGGGTTCTAAAGTGATTTTATATCTCCATTATGATGTAATATATCCTAAAAGGTTCTAAAGCTGCAGTTTCAAAATAAAATGTGAAAGGACATGGTGGGGCCAGTACACCATCAAAGGAGAAAATTGATTTCCAAAGCTACAAAAGACCAAAAGAGCTTCTCATTTTCTCATTTCACTTGCAAAAAAAAAATATCTTCACCTTCAAAGAGCTCTTGCACCCTCAGAACAACAATTTCATGCTCCTAAAGTGCCTCATCATTTGTTGTGTTGCGCTTTTGCCAGAGGTGTTCCATTTTGTTTAAGGGGGAAAAAATTCATTCCAGTGGTTTCTACATCGACATAAAGGTTATAGACTATCATTTGAAAGTAAGTGAGGCATCTTATTGCTTGTTGCTACTCCAACTTATGCTTGAATATTGGGTTTCCCTCTCCTAGGGTTTTCATGCTTTCATAGTCTCTTTGGTCGTATTCTTGAGAAGAACCATCACAATCAGAGCTCACTCCCCTCCCTCACTTTCCTTATAGCTCCATAGACACATTCCCTCACTCTTATCCCTCATTTACACTATTGTTCCACAAACCCTAGCCTACATTGTACTTTCCTAGGCTAGGACTGTGTTTTCTCCTTTTGAACCCCTTCCCCTCATTTATTCCCTAAAATTTCACTTTCCCCCACTTCCCAACACCCATCCCTATCTCCCAAAATTTTCCTAATAATTTAGAGACCCCATAACCCCTTCATCTCCCTCAATTTCAAAAATTTCCCAAATCCCTTGTTTTTCCCTACACCAAACCCTAATTTCCCCTCCCATTGAGCTAGGGTTTGCTATGGATTTTGAGACTACTGAGCAGAGGAAGCATAAGGGAGGTATAATCAGTAGGTATGATCCAACTTCAGCACATGAAATCACGTCTTCTCCCTTTCTCAAGAAATCCTTCCAGGATGTTGGTTGCCTTGCCTTTTGCCAAAGGATTGAAGAACTTGGTTTTAATGACAAACTCACCAGCACTTTTGCCACTAGTTTGAGGAGAGATAAGGTGACCATCGATGGAGTGGTGTTCAATATTTCAATAGAGACCATTGCTACAGCTACAGGGGTCCCAAACATTGGAGAACTTTGGTTCAAGAAGAGAGACCTCGACCTTGAGAATTACAAGATATATGTAAAACCTCCAAATAAAACTGCTTCAAAGCACATCTTCGCTTCCAGGCATCTATTGGACAAGTATGCCCCTCTCATGAAAATTATCATGAATTATTTTACACGTGAGGGTATATTCTCAAGATTGTATCAATACCATGTGAGGATTTTGATGCATTTCACTGGTGTAAACATTATCAACCTACCTCATTACCTTTACATAAGCATGGTTAAGATAAAAAAGAAGGCGCATAAGTTGGAGAAGATAATCATGCCATTTTGTTTCATCATGGCTTGGTGACGATCTTGGTTTTCCATCAGCTAGCACAAATCAATTTGTCTTGGGATGGTTTCATCTATCCAGCATCTTTATTGTCTTCTCCATCTCTGTTAAGTAGTCACTCTACCCCTTTGTCTTATCCAGCACAACAAGAGGTGGCTTCCACAAGCAGGCCTATCACAAGAAATCCTAGGGAAGAAGTGACCAAGACCTACACAAGAGTGAAAAGGCTTGTGTTTACTCGAGACATGGTTGAAAGGGCCAAGCCTACATCATCACAACAGCATGAGACACCATTGGATGAAGAAGCACATATTCATCTTGACACTAATATGGAAGATTTAGAAGTGCATGAGGAGGTGAAATCTTTAGAGAAGATCATTCAGGAGAAAGATTTTGAGATTAGAGATATGAAGAGTAGGTTGTCCAAGGCATATTTTTTGATTTCTTTCCTTCATCAAGAAAATAAACAGCTCAAAGTCAAGCAACTTTTTCTTGATAAATCTAAAGCAGATTTGGAAAAGGATGGTTACAAAGGTAAAACAATGATAAACTTGGAAGATATTGAAGCCACTAGTTTTCATCTCAAGCCTAGAATGCCTAATACAAGAGTTTTGAAGAGGAAAGAAGAGAAAATCACTGAAACATCCTCTCCACCGAGGCAACAGAAGATTAACAAGTCCATTGAAGAAGATTTTGGGGAAAATAGGGAAAATTGGCTTGATAGAGTCAATTGCAACTTGGAAAATCTCCTTAAGAGGCTAACAAGGCCACTAAACTTTAGAGGTGTATGACCATGCACTATTGTACTAGAATCAAGGCCTCCCAAGTCAGAATCAAGCAACAGAAAAAGAAGTTAAGGCAAACCCTAAGGAGGAAAAAAGAGAAAGATAAACTTGACTTGCTAGATGAGGCCTCCCTCCTTGCTTTAAATTTCATTTCAGAGCTTCATGGACCAAACTCGAAGTAATTTTGAATCAATTTTGAAGAAATTTTGAACAATTTTGAGTTTTTGTGACTTTTGGCATAAATAGGAACAACAGTTCAGGCAAATGCACAACGCCAAGGCATTGCGCTTTTTCCTCATACCTCCAAATGCCAAAAAGTTTATATGGATGGATAGATAATTACCTATACATTCCATACATCCACTTTTGGTTCCTTTTCATCAAACAAGTTTGAAGAAAATGCCGAAAAACATGTCAAAAAACCACTTTCTTCCACCTTACTAGACTAGGTGTTGCACTTTTGGAGTATTTGTGGGAGAATGAGTTTTTCTTGGTCTTAGAATGTCTATTTTTCTTGCTTGATGTGTCTAATGACAACTTGACATCCCAATATTTCCATTGATATACTCAGATCTGGATTTGGAGAAATGGAAGGCCTTCAAAAACCTCCTCAAAGTTGGCGCTGCGCTTATGCCTGATGGCACTGCGCTTTTGCCTTTTTGTCCAAATTTCAAGTTTTCTTAAGTAAAACTTGGATTTTATTATGTAATTCCTCATGTTGTGAGTTGAGTTGATATAATGAAAGGTAAATGAGCTCATTAGAGTGACTTTGGTGTAATTTTAGGCCTCATTTATGGGAAACAATTCAGTCAAAGTCTTAATGGAGGGTTTGTTCCAACCTCCCTAGTCATTAGGTTTTGGTTGAGAAATTCATGTAAGTTGTTCCTATAGTGAGGTATTTGACCCCTAAGAGTGGGGAAGTTGTTTTGGTTTATATGTATCTTTTTTTCAGTTAGATTCAAGGTTGGACATCAGAGTGTTGAAATCTTGTAGCTTGTACTTCATTATATTTTTACAGGAAATCAAAGGCCAAGTTGCAACTATTATTCAGGAATTATTGTGGTGTGAGTTTGTGGTATTGTTTTTCTCTTGTTAAAAATTTATATGAATGATAAATTAGTTTCCTTTCCATATCTATGCTTTTCATTGATTTTCCTAAGAGGTATCAAACATAATTCTTGTAATTAAGCTATGTTTTGTTAGGAATCTCATTTTATGTGCTCAGTTTTCTGATAGATGAATTCATGGTTCACATGATCATCTTGATTTTCTTACCTATTCAACCCTACACTAAATCGACCAACTCTTAATCTATCACAAAAGCATGCCTACCTTGCTCCTTTATATCTCATGCAACTAAATCTTTGAAGACCTGACCTAGTTCCCTAATTTGTACCTCTGATCCGAAAAACCATAAATCTACAAACCCTAGTGTTATAATAACTAGCCTAACATATTTTCCGACTCCAGTCATCATTGACTGTGAGGTCATAGAGAAAGCCCTCTCTGGTTTAGCTGGGCTAGCTGCTAAACCCTAAGTGGTTTGATGTTACCTCTGTCAATCTCATTTCTCAGCCTTGGGACATTGTGGAGGGTAACACACCTATTAAGAAACCATAAATGTCTTTTATGACACATGAAGAAGAGGAAGAAATGCAACATGATATATCAAAATTATGAGAGCAAGTGCAACAAATTTATCTCACGCAAAGAGTAACCAAAAATGAAATGAAATCTAAGATGGATGGTTTGAAGAATGTTTTAAAATCAAACATGGAATTTTTGAAAGATGGCATAGAAGTAAAAATGAAAGGCAACATGGAAGATATGAAGAAAGGTTTAAAAGAAGACAGGGAAGGTTTGAAGGAAGGTTTGACAAAGTTGCCACAATAAATTCTTCCTAATGGCGAAAATGTATTAGATGAAACTCACAATGAGAACAAAATGAATGTTAATCATGATTTCATAGACTCTAAATTTGGATTGAAGACCCGCCATATTCCAAAGATCGATATGAGGTTTGATGGAAAGGATTTGGTCACATGGATACTACAGATGGAGAAATATTTTGATCTGCATAATTTGCAACACACACAAAAGGGTACGCATTTCACATTTATATTTAGAATCTAATCAGTTTGTATGGTATTGATGGCTTTCTTCTCATAAACCTCTTGTCACTTGGTTAATTTTTACGGAGGGAATGATAACACATTATGAGGATACAAAGATAAACACCTTCTTTAGCTAATTGATAAATCTCAAACAAAAGGGTTCAATGGTGGAGCACATTGAGGACTTCCAAAAATTGAATATTAGGGTAAATGATATTCCAGAGGAGCATATGATTGATGTCTTCATAGGGACTCTAAAGGATAAAATCCAACAAAACGTTTTCCTTTGGGAACCTGATTCATTGGAGAAGGCATTCAGGGTGGCAAGAAAAGTGGAAAGTAAAATTAATGCAACAAGGAATTATACCACTCACAACTATAAATATGGAAGTGTTGCTTCTCCTAGACTTCCATAACCTACAATGTTGACACCAAAACAATTGGAGGAAAAAATATAAAAAAGGCCATGTTACAATTGTGATAGTAAATACACTAAAGGTCATAATTGTGTTGAGAAGAAATTATTTTACATAGATTGTGAAGAGGAGGAAGAAAAGGATCAAGAAACATCAAAAGAAGAGGATATACATCAAGAATCAACCCTAGAGAAAGAAGAAATGAATCCGACCATATCTTGTAATGCATTGGCAGGAATTACTACTCCTCAAACTCTCAAGATAGAAGGACATATCAAGAAGAAAAAGGTAATAGTATTGATTGATTTGGGTAGTACCCATAATTTTATTCATTGTACAATAGCCAAGGAATTGAGTTGCTCCCTATATCCAACACCAGAGTGTCAAGTAATGGTTGCAAATGGAGGAAGTACAAATTGCTCTGGAAAGTGTCATAATATAAAGCTACCCATGGGGGAATATATATTGAATAGTCTAGTGCCTTCCATTCCAATAGGCAGTGTTGATGTTGTACTAGGAGTCCAATGGTTACAATATCTGGGGACGATAGCTTTTAATTTTCAAGAACTTTTCTTGAAATTTTTTGGGAAGGAAAGGAAGTGGAATTAATGGGTATCACATGGAAACCAAGAAAGGTAATCATATCTAATGGCATGGCAAATCTTCTAAATAAATAACAACAATGTGTAATTTCACAATTATGCTCACCAGATGTTCAAACATTGAAATCATTTATTTCTCAACATCTCCAAAAAGTATTGGACAATCATTCCAAGGTATTTGAGACTCCCAAAGGTCTCCCACCTATTTGTGATCATGATCATGCTATTCATTTGATTTTAGCAAGTGTTCCTTCAAACATTAGGCCTTACAGATATCCCTATTCCCAAAAGAGTGAAATTGAACATATGGTTACAAAAATGCTAGAGGTTGGTATAATTCAACCTAGTCAAAATTCTTTCTCTACTCTAGTAGTATTGGTGCACAAGAAGGATGGATCATGGCGCATGTGTCTGGATTATAGGCAGATCAACAAGTTCACTATTAAATATAAATTTCCCATTCTTGTTATTGATGAATTGTTGGATGAATTACATGCAGAAATTTACTTCACCAAGTTGGATCTTCATTCAGGATATCATCAAATTAGAATGAAGAATGAAGACATTCTGAAAACAACATTCAAAACTCATGAGGGTCATTATGAATTTTTGGTCATGACGTTTGGCCTTACTAATGCACCTTCAACATTTCAAATTTTGATGAATTTCATTTTCAAACCCTTTCTTAGAAATTTTGATAGTATTTTTTGATGATATACTAATATATAGCAAGTCTTGGAAGGATCATGTTCAACATGTTGACTAGGTGCTCAAATTGTTGGAGGAGAAACAATTATATGCAAAAAAACTCTAAATGTTTCTTGGAGTACAAGAGGTGGAATATTTGGGTCATATTGTGTCCCATGTGGGTGTTAAGGTAGACCCTACAAAATTAAATCCATTAAGGAATAGAAAATCCCCACAACCATAAATATTATTCAAGGATTTCTTGGGTTGACGGGGTATTATCATAAGTTTATTAAGAATTATGGGAGAATAGCGGCACCTCTAACATACTTATTGAAGAAATATGTATTTTCTTTTAATCCAGAAGCAACTAAGGCCTTTGAATGTCTTAAAGAGGCAATGTTCCAAGCACCGGTCTTAGCTACACCAGACTTCACAAAAACCTTTATTATGGAATGTGATTCCTTAGGAAATGGAATTGTTGTTGTTTTAATGCAAGAAGGAAGACCCTTTTCTTTTTAAATTCATCCAACCAAAGGAAAGTATTTACACAAACCTATTTATGAGAAGGAAATGTTGGAAATACTACATAGACTAAAGAAATGGTGACCTTTCCTAATGGGAACACACTTCAACGTAAAAATAGATCATGATAGTATTAAATACTTTTTGGAAAAAATATTATCATCAGATGAGCAACAAAAATGGGTCACAAAGATGTTGGTTATGACTTTGAAATCATCTACAAAAAAGGGAAGAAAAATGTTGTTTCAGATACACTCTCAAGAAAGGATGAGGATGTGGAAGCATTGCTTTGTGCCATTTCTATTATCTAGCCTGAGTGGATAATAGAAGCAATGGATGAATGGAAGAATGATGAAGAAGTGTGGACACTCATTCAAAAGTTGCAACAAGATCCCAATACATCTAATACATTTAGCTGGAAAAATGATTCATTATGGTACAAAGATCACTTATATATTTGTAAGAATTCCCAACTAAAACAAAAGATTCTTTTGGAATTGCACTCCTCTCCCTTAGGAGGGCACTCAAGATTTTTAAAAACTTACCACAAGGTCAAAAAGGATTTTTTTGGGATGTCCTTAAATCTGATATTCAGAGTTTTGTGGCACAATGTTTATTTTTCCAACAAAATAAAGTTGAGACAATTAATACCCTGGGTCTATTACAACCTTTAGCCATTCCAAGTCAGCATTGGGAGGAGGTCTCAATGGAGTTTATCACAAGTTTACCCAAGTCTGAAGGAAATAGTGTCATCATGGTGGTAGTTGATAGACTTATGAAGTATGTGCACTTTTGTGCATTATCTCATCCTTTTAAATCCATTACAGTTGCTACTGCAATTATGGAAACAATTCAAAATCTTCATGCAAACCTAGAGATTATTGTAAGCGATAGAGATCCCATCTTCACTGGAAATTTTTGGACGAAATTATTTTCTTGTATTGGTACTCAATTAGCTCATAACTCATCTTATCAACCTCAATCTGATGGGAAAACTGAGATAGTGAACAAATGTTTGGAAGGATATCATTATTGCTTTGTATATGATAAACAAACACAATGGGTCAAGTGGTTACCTCTTGCTAAATGGTGGCAAACACTTCCTTCCATACTGCAGCAAAAATGACCCCATTTATGGCACTTCATGGATATCATCATCTTTAAGAGAAAATTCTAAGGTTCAAGCAATGGAATATCACATCGAGAATCAACAATAAGTTCTCCAACTCTTAAAGGACAACCTCACTCTAGCGCAGAATCGATTGAAACAACAAGCAGATCAGGATCGCAATGAAATAAGTTCTGAGGTAAGCGACTGGGTATTTTTACGACTACAACCATACAAGAAAATGTCCCTCAAGCAAGCTAAGGAGGATAATAAATTATCACCCAAGTACTATGGTCCTTACAAGGTGTTGCAAAAGATTGGTACAATGGCATACAAATTGGAGTTACCTACATCTTCCTTAGTACACCTAGTTTTCCATGTTTCGTGCTTAAAGAAGTTTATCGGTGACAAGCTTATAGTTCAAACAGTGTTTCCAGAACTTAATGAAGAAGGAAAAAGCATATTTGAGCTTGAATCAATCACGGAAACAAGAACCTGACAGCTACAGAATCAATCAATTTCAGAGTATCTCATTAACGGAAGAACTTACCCGCTGAAGATTTCACTTGGGAGGATGAAACTTTTATACAGAAGCATCCAGGACTACTCAAGTGTTGAGGACAAAAATTTTTTGAGGGAGAGGGGCATGTTAGGTCCCTATAATACTAGTGTATCCCCCTTATTGTTATTGTTAGTGTAACCCCCTTATTGCTATTGTTGTACCCATGTAGCCCCCATATTGTTATTGTTGTGCCCCATAGAAGTCCATTATTGTTATTGTTGTACCCTTACATTATTATTTTTATGTAGGCTCTGATTATATTGTGACCCTTTAGACTCTTATATATATAAAGGAGGTATTTTCATTTGTATCATCCAATAATTTTTCATTTATGTAATGTAAAGGAGGTTTCCCCCTCGAAGAGGATAAATTTTAAGTTGTTGATATATCTATTTATGAGTTGGTTGCATAACAGTTGGCATGGTGCTTGTAGCAAGGTGCATCCCCATCATAATGAGGGGAAGGAAATGACCCATATTTCCCCTCCCCTCAAACTATATATATACAAAATTTATATTTGTTAATGTTTTTTTTTAGAATAATTTTGATTAAAATGGAATTATTTTAAACCAAAATTTTTTAATTAGCTTTATTTTCTTTTAAATTATTTCAATAGTGAATATATATAAAAATTATTTTCCCATGGGGTTTTGGATTGATGGTGAATGGTTGCATTGATAAGGCACTCCATGTGAAAATGTCACTAGTTCAAATTTCACATGGTTGTTTACTATAAAAAAAAATCAAGTGGGTGTAGCTCGAGTGGTAGGGACGAGTCACTCTTATCCTCCCAACTTGGGTTTCATTTCCCCGATATTGACATGATTTTTCAATATAAAATAATTGATAATGTATATAATTACATTATAAAATTTGGGTGAGAAAATGTGCTTTGCATATTACAACATCAGGCGACTAGGGTTTCCCTAGTCGCCGAAGATTTTCTTGCAGGTCTGGAGCAAGCTCAAGACCATTTGGATGGTTCAAATATGTGCATAGATAGGCTGGGAGTGTCTTCAAACCCATATGATCACTTGTTTCAAAGCCCTGGTGTAGGCTCAAAAACCTCGACGTACTTCTTCTCCCCCCAAAACAATTGTGAATAAAATAGTTGAGATCCTTGTAGTTGAACTTTGTCCTTCAAATCCATGCAAGAGAGCCTCTTTCTCAAAAAAATCATTGGTCGACAAGTTTATGGGCTTGTGGCTAAATCCAAAAGTGGTTGAAACCTGGATCATGAAACAATGGCCCCCCTAGCTTCAAGGATAGGTAAATTTATTTGCAGTTGGAAGGGGTTTCTATGTCTTTTCATTTCTCAATAAAATGGAAAGAGATTTTATTTTCAGATTAGGTCCATATTTCATGGGGTCCAAAGACCTATTTATCACTCCATGGACTCTTGATTTCAATCCATATTCTGAGATCGTTGTTGTGTCGGTGTGATTTTAGTTGCCACACCTCCCTCTTCATATTTGGGGGGCAGATGCACTAAAAGACATTGGAAACGAGCTGGGTCAATATGTGGATAAAGCATAACCAAAAGGAGGTCAATTTTCTTGTGCATGCATCTGTGTTGAGTTAGACCTCAAAAAGGGTTCACTAGATGCCCTAAAGATAAATATTGGAGAATGGAGCTATATCTAGGAATTGGACTATGATCAAATTCCTTTTAAATGCATCAATTGTCATACTCATGAGCACTTTGCTAAAAATTGGCCTCAACAAAAAAATATGAGTAGGCCCATGCCCATGTTTCTAAAGAGACAATTTTCCAACCATCACAAAAGTGAAGAAGGAATCAACATAACAAAGCTGCAACCTCAAAGAAATTTGCTAAAGTAGATCCAATCCCAGAACCTTCCTTTAGAAAAAACTATTTTGAGGCTCTTCAAGATATATAAGAAGAAGAAGATACCCCCATTAATAAATACCCAAATAAGGATCACGGAAATACATAAGTGCTGATGGAAAATGAAGAGCAAGCCCCTTCACAAGATGAACCTCTTCATCCATACTGACATTTTGAGAAAAGAGAATTGGAATTGATACCCTTTGCTCTTGTGGAGATGAAGTGGTCTACCCAAAGTTTTATAGGGAACCTATGGAAATTAGAACAACTCATGCAAATTCATGCACATGAAACAACACTGAAAAATCCTTCTCCTCGAATGTAGTGGAACCACCTCTCACAAGAGGCAAGAAAGCCAAGTGTGTGTGCACATGCGCGCGCGCGCGCGTGCGCACACACACACACACACAGACACATATATATATATATATCACCTAAAATGTGATCACCTAGCCATAATTTACTAGGTTGATCAAAATACATAATGTAAAATGACTTTTACACATTAAAACCTACTTTCACCTTAGAAAATAATCCAATGAACCACTTTTCCTAAGTTATTTTTGTTTAAGTAATTTACCCACATGAGAATAACCCATAAATTCATTAATTTTATGCTATTATCATATTTCTACCCATTAAAGTGAAAATAGTTAAATTTTTACTTTAATGAGTAAAAGTATGAGAATAACATAGAATTAATGAATTTATGGGTTATTCTTGTGTGGGTAAATTAATTAAATAAAAATAACTTAGGAAAAATGGTTCCTTGTGTTATTTCCTATTGTGAAAGTGGGCTTTAATGTGTAAAACCTATACTACATGGTGTGTTTCGATCAACCTAGTGAATTATGGCTAAGTGATCACTTTTCCGACTAATTTTTAATTTTTAAAACTTTTTGTAAATTTTGTTGGGATTTTATTTATTTCTTTTAAATGTTTATTGTGTTGAGAGGCATTCTACAACCTAGTATGGGAGAGAGGTCGTCTCATAAAATTACATTAAAAAAAAGTACCTACATTAAAAAAATTAAAAATGTTAATAACAAAAAAAATCAATATCAAACATAAATACTAATAACAAAAAAAGCATTTCAATGTTAGTCATAAATAAAATATTTCATGCCATCACAAATAACATAATTTTACATCAATTCTATATAGGGAGATATAAATTATATGATGTTAAACCAACCTAAACCTATATTGACTCTACATTTAGTGCCAAGAGGAATGAAATCTCTCAAGGTGCAAATATATCCTCAAGTTTTGCAATCCAAAAAGAGGCTTGCACCTTGAGAGATTTTATCTCTCTCAATGCTTGATAGATTCATAGTTAATATGGATATAAGTTGGTTTATATGTTGATGTTATACCTTTAAATAGGCCACATTAGAGAAGAATACCATGGGAAAAACATGGGCTGTCAAAACCTAGAACCTGAAAATAGCTTGTAATTTGACCGATTCAAAATGTTTACATAACATTACAACATCTCTTCCATATTGGGTTTCAGAGTACCTCTTGACACAAAAATTTATAATTTTGTCCATAAGTACTTTCACATTTTAGCATGAGAGTGATGTGTAATTCCTCCACTAAATCAACATGGAGTTTACATGTGATATCTAAAATAATATTAATATTATAGATCACTGTGAAGGAGGGGAGAGATTTATTCCATAATCAACATATATTTGACATGTGGTATTTAAAAAAGGAATATTGATAATAATAATAATAAAAACAGTTTCAATTATAAATAAAATATTTCAATTTCCATATTAAGTAACATAACTTTATATCAATCTTATACGTACAAAGATAAAGAAATTGAATATAAAAAAATTCTTATATTTTTACTTTTTAGTATAAGTGAGATGTGTAATTTCTTCATATTTCAATGCTTACCTTGAATAAAATATTTGAATATCCATATAAACTAATATTTCAATATCAACTTTATACATACATATAGAGAGAGAGAGAGAGTAAAAAGAAATATTGTTAACCATAAATAAAATATTTCAATGTCCACCTTATGTAAAATAGTTTTATATCAACTTGATATCTAGAAAGAGAGAGAAAATAATTGAAAGTAAAAAATTTCAATTGATTCTTAATATTTTGGAGATGTAGGGGTGGAAAGAGGAGGAGGGGTAGGGTACTCTATGGGTCCAAGGAGGATGAAGTGTTCATGTACTCATGGGGTCTTGGTCATATGAAAAATAATCAAGCAAAGATATATGGTCTCTAGCAAGGACATTTTTTAGCCAAAGAACATCAGGTGGACACCTTATGTTTATGGGAGATTATCTCCTAATCATGCATCATCTCGTCAACAACTCCCTCCCAAAGTAGAAACATCATGAAAAGAATCAAGAAAATTGCACCAGAAGATATCCCACCGAAAGCATATTTCCATGTCTTAAGAGACTTCAACAATGAAGCATACGAGTATGTTAATGAGGAGTGTAAATTGAAGGTAGGTGAATTAAATATTAATGACCAAATCAAGCTTGCTATAATTCCGTAATAGTGGATGAAGTCTATTGAAAAAAATACCTATTAGCACTATGTGTTGTAAATTTTGTGTTTTGTTGGGGTAGTTTTGTAAGGTGTTCACCTACAAAACCTCTCTTTTGTTGTTAAAATATATTCTTCTCAAGAAAATCATGTATTCCTATTAGAAAAGAGAAAACAACTGAATTTTTTTTATGAATTAGCTTTGTAATGCCTGATGTATTTGTTGTGAATCAAACACAAAATTATATAATACAAATATTATTTTTGATTTAGGAAAAAAAAGAAAGAAAAATAAAATTGGAGATATGTATTATAATATGCACCTTAATTAAAATATTTCAATAATTTTTTTTTTTTTTGTGTGTGTGTGTGTGTGTGAGAGAGAGAGAGAGAGAGAGAGAGAGTTTTCTTATTCTATTGATAAGTGATTTCTAATTTGGGGTACAAGGAGGCATGTAATTCCTTTTATACTTTATATGGAGTTGACATGTGATATTTTAAAATAATATTAATACCAAAAAAAAATCAATGTGTGCAATTTTTTCGATACTTAATATATAGTTAACATGCAACATTTTAAAATAATATTAATAACAAAAAAAATCAATGTGTGTGTGTGTATATAGATATATATATACAAAGTGTGTGTGTGTTCATTTTCCATGGATACAGGCTTCCTACTTCCCAATATGGGGGAGGCGTCTATTTAAAAACATAATAATAATAAAAAAAAAATGCGAACAATGTGTGTTGTAAATATAATATTTTAATGGCCATGTTAGGTAACATTATATGTATATATTATACAAAGTAATAAAAAATAAAGAATTTGTTCGGATTAAAACATTTTCCATGGAGACATGTTTTCTACTTTCCAATATGGGGGAGACGTCTATTTAAAATATACTTAAAAAAAAATTAATGTAGACAATGTTGGTTGAAAAAAAAATATTTCAATGCCCATGTTGAGTAACATTAATTATGTATATTCATATAAGTAATAAAAAATAAAGAATTTGTTATGGTTAATATATATATTATATATATAATATATATATATATATAATATATATATATAATATATATTATATATATATCAACGTTGTATATTCCATATGAGGAATATATGAATATTATCAATATTGTCAACATATATCATGTCACTTCTGGGAATTAAACTTTGGCGGAAGGATTCCATTCCTTCCTCCCAACTGCCCGAGATAACTCCAATTGACACACCCACCCACACACACACACACACAGGATAAACCCAATTGACACACATATACACACATAAAGAACCAACTTAGATCCATTTTAAGTTCAGATTTATTAAGTGCCAAGAGGGATCGAAGCTCTTGAGCTGCAAATATTTCTTGAAGTTTTGCACTCTAAAAGAAGTTTGCAACTCAAGAGATTTGATCACTCTAAATGTTTGATAGATCTAGACTTAAGATGGATCTATACTAATTTAAATGTTTTAGAGAAAGGTTCTTCATTTATTAATATTATCA
>APFE031594430.1:10235-58941 GCA_000404065.3 Pinus taeda | reverse complement strand
ATATAAATTAATTTTAATTAAAATAAATAAAAAAAATTAAAACTAAACCATTCTTTATATTTATTTAGTTTTTTTAATAGATTTAAATAAATATATAAAAATGATTTAATTATATTATTATTGGATTATTAATTTTATAATATATATTATAAATTAATAAATTAAGTTTTAAATAAACTAACCATGAATTTATTTTATTTATTTTTTACCGGATTTAATTTTTTTTCCCTAAAATGAATTATAAATTATAAATAATGATATTATAATATTAACAATATCAAATTATTTTGACATGAGTCCTTTGGTCAAAATTAGCCGTTAAATTAGCTGTTGGGATCTCTGCTAAGACTATTTAACATGCTAGGCTAGATCTGTTTCTTCAACTTGTCTTGATGATGAACCACACTGGTTGGTTCGAAACGCGTCGACAAAGGTCTTTTGATATGTGATTTACGCCGAAATTCTTCTTACAACTATGATGAATCGCAAAAGCCTCAATTCTACAAAATCTAATATAGTTTATGGTTTTTACTTAAATTTCATTGTAAATGGTAAAAAATGGAAAAAGTATTGACCTTTTAAATGCAAAAGCTTCATGGTAGATACTGTAGTGCCCCATTTTGGTTGATTGGTCCTGATATAACATTAGCCTTGATATAAGCCTTAGGTTTTATACATTATTCTTTGAGGACCTTAGGTTCATGATCCATATATTTGACGTTTACTATTTGTGGATATGATAATAACTATTTTCAAGTTTTGATGTTATGACAATAATAGTTGTGATGGATGTATATATGACTATGTCTAATCATGTGATGGATTCATTATGTTGTCGGTGTACATTAATTATTGCTCATAGTTAACAATATGTTGATGGTTATGTCATGATGATGATGATTTAACATGCACACGTATATGGGTGACTATTATTGTGAACTAATACTACTAATGATTATTGAGTGTGGTAGGATACTACCCAGATGCATTGCATATGATGAGTCCATGACCCATGGTTTTATTTGAATTTCACATTATTGTCTCAAAATTTAAAATGTTTGTTGTGGATACTAATTACATGCTAGTTAGCTACAGACACATATTTGTTGCTTGGCCAAACGACTCACACATGGGTGATGGGGTTATACAAATAGATGGAACATTATAGGAGGGGTGGGACAATGTCCCTAATTCCACATGTAAGCACTCACATCGTGACTTAGGCTGGAAGGTGTTGGGATACCTTCGCCTTCATGGTCATGATGTAGTGGGGAAAACCTCGGATCAGGTCTCTTACGAGGACATGACAGGGGGTTCACATCGAGGCAGATTCCTTGATCCTTAGAAACATTAGTCTCACTATAAATGGTGACTTAGGAGAGGATATTAGTCTCCATCGGCACACCTAGTTCTTCCCCTCATAGTGATTAGACGCTTGAAGGGTAAGCGACATGGCACCCTTGGAACTTCAAAGGGAATTTCTTGAAGGGCATGACTGACTTGGCACCCTTGGCATCAAGTAGAAACTGATTGACATGGCACCTTTGGAACTTCAAAGGGAAGTTCTTGAAGGGCATAGTCGACTTGGCATGCTTGACATAAAAAATAAACCACTAAAATATAATTAAAATAAGGTAATCATACTAATTAAAATAATGATGTAAGTGAGATTCTAGAACCAAGTTAACTAAATCAAAAGTAAACCTTGGGGTAAAGTGAAAGTAGGGAGAAATAAAAGATGAAACCAATCAAGAACTCTACCCTTCCCACAGTTGAAAAATCTTAAGTAGATAATGTGCATATAAAGTAACTCCAAAGTTTTTAAGGTTTTAAGAAGCAAAGGGGTGAAATGGGATATATAGTTCGTTAGAAACATTAATCCTAGAATAGCTTAATGTTATTAAGAAAAGAGGGTGGTGAATGAAAATAAAGAATAATAATTTAAATTAAAGAATTTTAGAGAACCTCCATGTGGCAAGAGCCAACACAAGGATCTCCATATAAGTTTCTATTTGAGTTAATCTAGTATGTAGGTGGGGGACCAAATATGAGACCTACCAGTTGACTTCAGTTATGAGCACAAATTAAGGAGTAGAAAATGGGGATTGAGAGATAACTAGGAGAAGAAATAGGGGGTCATGTTGGGGTGAGGAAAAATATTATTTTTGAATAAAAATTTAAGTAAATAAATTAGGAGAGCCTTGGTGAGAGGGTGAAAAAAGAGTGGGTAAATAATCAAACTTTTATATAAATAAAATTAATTATCTATACATAAAGTGCCAAGTGTCACCTATGAAGCCTCCTATAAAAGAAGGGACAAATTATGGGATAAGGACCTTTTTTTGGACCTATTGTTGGATGGATTAAATAATGCTATTGTGAGTGATTACAGATCCTATAGTGAGTTTGGTGTGGTGGAGGACATTGTTAGAGAGGGAACTCTTGAGCTAGAAATTCTCTCCTCCATTAGCTAGTTTTATTCCTCTACTTACAACCCCATTGTAGATCGGGGGTATGTGGGGAAGAAGAGTACCCAAGGTGTAGGATGGGAGGTAAACCGGTGAGTCAACAACATTTGGTCAGGGCACATCATCCTTCACACATGAACGTAGACAACAACAAAGTCAAGATCTAAGCTCCGCTCCTTAGTGAACAATACCTTGTGTATCATAAAGTTATGTTACTTTATTATTGTCATATTTGTAGTTACCGGATTGTAAAATGAATGATATGATGGTTGAATTGTAAATATATGAGCTATCAACATATGCACTTTAAAATTTATTTGTTTCCAATGTTGATGTATTTTTAATTAATATGTGACTTTCAATGTGGCTAACAAATGTCTAGTTTAAAATGGAATTTATCTTCTTATCATTTGCAACAACATAATTTAAATCACATCACTTAGTGCTTAGCTAAGTATGAGTTCGTTTCCTATATCTAGAGCTTGTTGCTATTTTTTATTTGTAGATCAAGCTAATAGGAAAACAAAATTGTTAAAAAAAAAGGATTTGTATCCTAAGGATGATTCCTACACTTAGTATCAAAGTCCAGGTTCAATCTCTAGGACCTATGGGCCTATTGTAACTCTATAATTATGGATTTTCAACTTTCCTATGGTAATATGAACTTTACAACAATTTGTTTATGTATTTGACTTAACCATATCACCCTAAATTTTTCCTAATCTCTCTTTTGTTTCTTAAATTTCTCTCTGTTTTCATGCTTTATCTTATTCAAAATATCACCAATGTTCTCTTTGGATTTTTAGAACACCTTTACAATATGTGTAAGCTCCCTTTCTTCATTAACAATAATTAGATCAATTTATTTCACTATCTTTGAGGTCTAAACTGCAAACTTAAAGAGTCCAACTACTATTCAACGTCGACATATTTTATCATCTGGGATCTCTCTCATATATTAGAATCCTAGAAGGGACCTATATATTTCAATTTCCCAAACTGTAATCATAGCTGGAGTTGCTACCCTATCAGTATCAACGTGATAAGAAAATAGTATAGGAATGAGAGATATACTGAGCAACAACATTGTAGAATAGGTTGTGAGTAAGATTAAAGCTACCTAATTATGTTTAAAAAAAGGGCTCATATTCAAAACATTAAATAAGAGCCAAAATATCTTAATAAGAATATATTTTTATTATTTCTTCCTCTCGGGTGAACTCTCACTTTCTAGCTAGAAGTTAAGGCATTGGCCAACAAGTAAAGGCCTAAACAACCCTTTACATTTTTTCCAAGGTTGTGGGTCTGCCATTCTAGAAAAAAAACCTGAGTAATATATCATTTAAAATCTCCTGAAATTTTATGTGATCCATTGTTGTTGGCATCATCAAATACCCATTTAACTTCTTTGGTCATTAATTAAGCTTGGTTACTGTGCAGAAATTATGTGTTAACTAAGTTGCCTTTACATGACTGAAATAAGCCTTGTCATTATAGAGAAGGATTTGTTGGTGAATTCTTTGAGTGTAGTGTTTACTTGATAGAACTCACTCTAAATCATGCACAATCAGATCCCTCCACAATGGTCACCTTTAACATACTAAACAATATTTGAATCTGCATATCAATGGTCTTTCTTCATCTACCCTTCCTCTCTATGTCTCTAGATTGCAGGTATTGACAAATGTGAACCCAAAATGGGTCACCAACCTAGTGTGTATTGTTTTTTCATCTTCGATATCTTCACAAGATCTTAAATGAATTGTTCAACTTGTGCTTCTCGAGTGAATCTTATGCTAGATCAACTCCTCAGATTGATTTTACTGATGAGAGAAATGAGCCACAAAGGACTAAATGAATGATTCAATGGTGTTTTTGCTTTATTGCTAGTAGTAGTACAGGTGTTTACATTGTTGTCCCTTATGGTTTGTCTTAGTCATGGGTTTTGGAGTAGTTAGTAACCTTCATAATCCTACCTAACTTAAAACATAAGCACTATTGGCTAATTGAATCCATCTCATGTACCCAATCAATTCTCTCTCTAACACAATCAAAATTACCTCTTAACACTAGAAATGATCCAATGGTTAATATCATTAGTGCGATCTATCATTGTAGACCAATTTTAGAGTGTTGTTTTTATTTTAAAATGTTTATTAATGATATGTTCTTATTTCCAGTAAGTGATTCTCGTTGTCAGTCTATGATTTCAATTTTGGGGGCCAAAAACGTCCACAAAATGTTGCAGGTGTCAAGTCAAAGGACTCTAGACTCCTCACGTAAGTGCTTACTAGGTTCAATGACCCATTCCGATCTTAACTCAAGCTACCTCTACAATGATTTACATAGCGCAATATGATCATAGTTTGGAGGTATCTTGAGGCACTTTCTATTGAATGGTGTTTTCATTGATGCCAACATTGATTGTTTAATACTCTTAGCATTTGACTGGATTGCAATGATTGAAGATCGAAATCTCTAGAAGCCTTGGAAAACCATATAAGCTGCGCACTTGTTGAAGATTTTGAGAATGAAGATATATTAATTTTCCTCCATTATTATCGCCGACATATGCTCCTCTTCATATCGATTCCAACATTATATGGCACATCTTGTGGATCCTTACAGTTTGCAAAATGTGCCCTTTGGAAGATCAAATCCCCACCTAGAGCTCAAAATCCCCATAGGGAGATGATGTGGCAATACATTATTGGTTTACCTATGGCTCATTTCATTAAGGGGAGAAGGTTGTCTAAATGAAGGGGTATAAGATATGTTTTGGAGTCAAAGGGACATTTTATTAATATTTCCACACTTAAAATATTAGAAGAACTCCCATCAAATTTTAAATTTGATTTTAATATAAAGGAAGGGCTTTGGCTCGAAAATACCTTGAAATTTAAAATTGTTTTTTTATGTGGCTTCCCTCCAAAACATTAAGGTTATCCTCCCTCCTTGATCCCTCTTGATCACTATAAAAGGAGATTGGTTTCTCCTCAATATGAAATCAATTAAAATGCCTAATATTTTGTTCTTGTCTCTGCAGCTAGGGAAATATTGAATGATTGAAAGAGGTCAAAGTTCTAGTTTATATTTGTGAGATTCCTCTGCGTACAAGAAGGGAAAATTTTCATGATAGACATGTGGTATTTTTTGGTTCTCTACTATTTTTTGCTGGTTTTTTGGGATACGTTTTCAATTTATTTCTTATGGAATTCTTTGGTTTGGCACTACCTATTTAGGTCACCTCTATTGACAATAAATTCGGGCTACATATTTTGGTGATTGTTGTGGACTAATTACACCCATTTGTGGTCTAGTTCAACCTTTCACATAAGTTTGATTTGAAAAAATTAGGTTGGAGTATTTTCTGAAGCTCTTAAGACTCACATCAAGGCTAAACAATGCCAAGTCTTTAAGAAAAATACTAAGGAAAATCTGAGGGTTTCATTTGTCAGGTCTATAGCATAAGAGCAACATTCTTTTTGAAAGGATTTTGACCTTCTTGCAACTCATTATGGAAAAACTCATGCCTATGCTCTATTGCATAAATACATATTTGGCATATTGATGATTTTACAACACACAACCTTCATCTAACTCTTGCGTTGTCTAATAAACAAATTTTGAACTAGGTATTTTAGATGAGTCCTGGCATAGTTTGGTAATTATCTTGGCCTTCTAGAGCAGCCCATTGATAAAGAAAATTGTGAATTGTTGAAGTCTTCTTTAGATACACATTCTTTGAAGTTAAAGTTGTTATGAAATATGTGGTATTCTTCAAGGTTTTGAGCAAAGGGAATATGGCATGTCCCCTTAGGAATTTTATTTGAAGATCAAATGGACAAAATATTTTTGCAGGGCCTCATTTGTTGATGAACCAACAAAGCACTTTTCATCCTAAACTCGTTCCTATGGCATCAGTTTGGGATTTATCAATAAAATATTTGTTGAATACTATTTAGCACCTTTACTCCTAAAAGTATGCATGAAGGCTCATTTTCAAGTGATTTGCTTGCAGTGATTTGAGATCTGGTAACCATCTTAGGTATGGATTTCCTTCTATTTATCATTTTACTTGTGGTTTGTGGCTTGAGATAAATATGTGACATATTTACAAATGATGTGACTGAAGCTCATGTGTCCAATATTGAAACTTCATTTAAGTATATTTTGTAGCTCACATCTAAAGCCACTGCAAAACAAGTCTTAAGAATTGGATTGCATTATGTGTTTGGAACTATATCACTAAAGTTTCTTGGAAGATATGCTAGTAACCAATGGCATATCCTACATGATTGAATCATCTTGAATCATCAACAAATGTATGGTTTAATCTATGTAAACTAACTAGGACATCTTCAAGATCAACAATGTAGAGGCCTTTGGTTGCATTGTTGGTATAAGTTGTGTATCATTACTATGCTATTGTTTGAAGAAGTTTGATTCTATGTCTTTGTGGCCAATGAAATTTTTGAGATTTTCATGATGTTGAGAGTAGAACCCAATATGGAATACTTGTATGTTTATCATGTATTAATGAATAGAGAATTTGTATGATAAGCTTTTATGTGATTCCAATACTGCCAAGAGAAGTTTTTCATTGATAATATTTGACAAGTTTGTAACGAATAGTGTTGACAAGAAGAGGACAAAGGTTATTGAAGTTGTACCAAAATTTGAGTTATAATTGAGATATTGGCTGAGAAAGGTTGCCAGTAAGGTACTTTTCCAGTGGATATAATGTTTTGTATGAGATGTTGATACTGGTCATGGAATAAAGTGTTAGGATTTGGTCTTTTGATAGAAGATATTAAGGTATATTGGGTTGAAGTTTGTGGGCCCTCCAATAGTTTGTATAATTTTGGTTGGGTGTTGTTATATTGTTGAGTTTTGTTGAATATGAGTTGTTGTGAAGTTGTTTTGAATATTTTGTAAGTAGGCCATTACCCCTGGTACACGAGCCTACACATATAGATATTATTGCGAGGGGAAGAGATGGTAATTATTGTAGACTATAGGAAATTTTTAGTGATTGAATAATGAACATAATGTAGTAATCAAGAACAATGATTAGAAGAAAAAATTAAATGGGTAGAGATTGAATCGCAGGTTTCTTTTGTATTAATATTGACCACCGGTGGATCCAATCTGAAAATTTGTGAAACGTGGTTCATCGAATGGTTAGGGTGGCAAGGTGGTGCTAGGGTAGGATGGATCCTGCATAGGGTGTTGGAGTGTCCTTCCAATTGTAGCTGGTAAACCAAGGTGTTGGAGCTTCCTTCAAATTGGAGCCTATAAACTAGGAGGTTGAAGTCTCCTTTAGTTTCAGTTGAAGATATTGAGGTATTTTTTATTAAAGACAAATATTAAGAAGTGTTCGGTGGTTTTTCTCCCTGAAGGTTTTCCACTTAGTCTACTATCTTGATGTTTTTGCATTTTTGAATGGTGCCTTTTACTAATGTATTGTTAATGTCAATATGAATATAATGCTCTTTTATGTTAAACAATAAATTTAAGAGAAATATTGATTCACCCCCCTCTCAATATTTCCAACAATTGGTAGCAAAGGAGGTTCCTTCAATTGTAGCTTAACAACTAGAAGGGATATCTCAGAGTGCGGAGATGGGAAATTTGAAGAAGAAAGTTGCAAAACATTCAAAAGAACTAAAGGAAAAATCCAGTATTATAGATAATCAACTTGGTTATATAGCTCCTGAGTTCAACGAAGCCAAATATGAAATATGGGAATCCAAAATGGAAGTCTATTTGAAAGCTCATGGATACGATGTATGGCACTCTATTATTTCTGGATGCACATATACCAACAAATATAGAAGTTCCAATAGAAAATCCATGAATTTCATTCTTAGTTCTCTAGCAAAAACCATAAAAGAAAAAGTTGATCAATGATCATCTACCTAAAGTCTTTGGAAAAGGATCCATAATCTCTACCCAAAGAATCCTGGAGAATAAGATGATGATTCAAATCAAGCAGACCCTCAAGTCGAAGAATTTTAGGAAGAACTAGAAATGGAAATAGTACTAACTAATACATTGGTAAAGAATCACACACTTGAAGAAGAAATTTCCTTTCTAAAACTCCAAGTGTAGGAAGAAAAAAGGAAGAAAAAGACTTGGTAAGCCAATTAGAGGAATTTGGTTAGAAGTACATAACTAAATTTGATAAAAAAAAGGAACTAGATGCATCTGTAGAAAAAAATTAGTAGGCTTAGAAAAGAAAATTAAAGGCAAAAGGAACAAATGCAATATCTTAATAGAGCAACAGAAAAGGTCACTCTTATAAATATCCAAGTAGAGGAATTAGAAGAAAGAAGAAAAGTATTGAAAATTTTGCTTTAGGAAGATATTACTCAAAATAAAAAAGAACTTAACACTACCCTGACAGAAATAGAAAATCTTAGGAAGGAGAAATTGTTGGATGACGTAAGGAAGAATAATGACATGGATAAATTGAAGATAAAGGAGAAAGAAGTAGGTGAATCTCCATGTGATGAAGGAACAATCTCCATGTACAAGAAGAGAAAGATTGATAACAAGATCCCTTAGAGACCAAATTTAAATGAAGTGCAGCAGAAGGTTAAAAATGATGTTGCTCCAAGAAGTAATCAACAAACGGTTGCACCTCTTCCAAAGAAGGATGAATACAAAATATCATCAAGGCAGGACATCTCATCCAGGTACCCTAGAATATTTAATGGTAATTTTTTTTCATCTTCTAACTTTAGGCATATGGCCAAATATTTCATAATGTATGATAGGTGTGATTATCAAGGACATTATCAAAAACCTAGAAGAAAGTTTGTAGGATTGCAAGACAGATTTTGAAATAACTTTTCCAACAGAATGTATATGCCATTTTCTCCATCACTTAGGCACAATATTGAATGATACAAATTCCATAACTATAGGCATATAGCTCGTGATTGTAGGTACAATATGAAATCTTCCATGAAAGAAATACATAATACCAAGCATAAGAAGGCTTGGAGAAGAAAACAAAAGCAAGAAGATCAAGTGGATGGAAAAGTATCTATAGTCATGCTTTCAGTTTTTGTAAAATCAAAAGGTCTTGATAAATCTAAAATGGAAGATGTGAAGGTTCAGGATGATCCATTTGAAGAGTTGGTTCATACGTTATTCTAAAGAATCAAAGGTGATGCCTCCCTATCCTGTGAATGTTGAAGAGAGGAGTCTATGTAGCAGTGGTTATAATTTTTCAGAGCAGTGATCAACATGGTGGGAAGATTAGTTAGCTTATGCATTAGCAAAAATAATCCATTAATATTGAAGGACTTGTTGTTATTGATGCATATTGACAAGTATATTCAACAATGGAAAGCCATGAGAAGCATAACATATCTAGTAGAGAAGCAACCAGAGAAAGAAAGGTATATTGAAGGAAAATAGAGGAAGGCATTTTGAGAAACCCTTTGCCATTAATGTCAAATGGGGAGAGAAATCAAGAGAATACAGTTAAGACATGGAGTCAGGGGAAGAAATTATCGCAAGGGAATATGTGTTTCCATCAATGAAAAAGTGGGATATTATTGAATGGTGTTGTCATTTATGCCAATGTCGATTCCCAAATTCTCTTAATATTTGTTTGGATTAAAATGATTAAAGATCCAAATCCCTAGAAGCCCTGGAAAACCCTAGAAGACCACATTTGTTGAAGGTTTTGAGAATAAATATTTGTGAATTTTCCTCCGTAACCATGGTCACTAGATGCGCTTCATCACACTGATTCCAATGGTATATGGCATGCCTCGTGGCTCCTCCCAGTTTTCAAAATATTCCCTTCAGAAGATCAAAGCCCCACCTAGAGGTCAAAAACCCCACAGGGAGATGATGTGTCAATACATTATTGGTTTACCTGTGGCTCATTTTGTTAAAGGAAGAAAGTTGTCTAAATGAAGGGGTAAAAGCTATTTATTCGAGTCAAATGAACATTTTATTAATACTTCCATACTTCAAATATTATAAGAACTCCCATCAAATTTTAAATTTGAATTTAATGTAAAGGAAAGGATTTGGCTCCAAAATATTTTGAAATTTAAAATTATTTTTTTGTGTGGCTTCCCTCCAAAACATTAAAGTCATCCTCCCTCCTAGATCCCTCTTGATCACTATAAAAGGAGATTGATTCCTCCTTAATATGAAAGAAATTAAAATTCCTAATCTTCTAATGTTGTCTTTGAGGCTAGGGAATTGTTAAATAATCGAAAGAGTTTGAAGTTTTGGTTTCTATTTGTGAGATTCATCCACAACCAGGAAGGACGAAATTTCATGATATACATGTGACATTATGTGGTTCTATACTATTCGCTGGTGGTTTTATGGGCTATGTTTTCAATTTATTTCTTATGGAATTCATTGGTTTGGCACAAGTTGTTTAGGTCACCTATGTTAGCAACAAATTTGGGCTACAAATTTCAATGATTATTGTGGCATAATTGCAATCATCTGCAACCTAGTACAACACTATGCAAAAGATTAGTTTGAAGAAATTAGGTTGGAGTATTGTCTGAAGCTCTTAAGACTTGCATCAAGGTTGAATTGTGCCAAGTGTTCAAGAAAAATATAACATCGATCTAAGAGCTTAATTTGCTAGGTATCTAGAATAAGAGTGTCCTTCTTTATGAAAGGATTTCATCCTTCTTGCAGCTCACTAAGGCAAAAATCATCGCTTTGTTCTATGGAATAAATATATACTTTTCTTATTGATTATTGTCAGGCTAGGAGGTAACTCCTCAAAATGAATTATGTTTTTGCATTCAGACTAATCATAGATATATGCATGGAGGGAGAGATTCATGGGCCTCATCTCCCAATGTCTCTTCATATTCCAATTCTCCTTATTTTCTATTTACAATATTTTACAAGGATTTACCTAATCCCAAATATTAGGTGTCAACATTTCCCCCCTTAATCTGAAGGGATGTTAGTGAGTCCAAGCATCATTCTGAATATTTCAAACTTTTATCTTCCAAGCGTTTTGGTGAAGATGTCTACAATCTAATCATTTTTGGGAAAATGGTGTAGGTGGATTGTCTTGGCCTCAACATGATGTCAAATCAGATGGTATTTTGTATTGATATGCTTTTTTCAATCATGGAATTTTGGGTTCTTGGCTAACTTTATTGCAGAAGTTTTTTCAATCAAGAGATCAGTTGAATGCACTTTTTTCTTTTGCAAATCTTCCAGAATTTTCCTGAGCCACACAATTTCCTTTGTTTCCTTATATGTTGCCACATATTCTGCCTCGGTTGTGGAATCTGATGGAACTGTTTGTTTACTTGACCTCCAGGAGACAACTCCTGATCCAAGACTCATAGCATAACCTGAAGTAGATACCCCAGTTTATTTATCTCCATCAAATTCTGAATCAAAGTATCCAATCAAGCTGAAGCCGCCCACCTATGTATACTTAAGTCCAAAGTCTTGAGTTCCCTTCAAGTAATTTAGAATTATTTTCACAGCAGACCAATGTCCCTCACAAGGATTTTGCATAAACCTGGAGAGGATTCCAAAAAAAAATGAAATGTTTGGTCTGGTAGTAGTCAGTAGTTGAGGCTTCCTACAAGATGTTTATACTTTGTTGCATCCTCAAATTCTTTTACTTCAATGGATGTGATTTTAAAGTTATGTTCCATTGGAGTAGTCAAAGGATTGCACTCAGCCATGCCAAACTTGTTCAAAGATCTACAATTTACTTCTTTTGAGAGAGGAATATAAAATTCGGACGTTGATTTACTTCAATACCAAGATAGTAGTGAGCATAGCCCAAGTTAGCCATTTCTAAACCTTTCCTCAATTCCTTCTTTATGGATGAAATATATCTCTCATTGTTCCCTGCTATCAAAAGATCATCTACATACACCACAAGATATACAAATTGTTTTACCAACTTTCTTGACAAACAAAGTTGCATCATCAAGATCATAATGTTTGAAGTTGAGTTTCAGAAGATGCTCAGTTAACTTCTCATACCAGGCTTGCGGTGCTTGCTTGAGGCCATAAAAAGATTTTACAAGCTTGCATATTTTATGTTCCTGACTCTTCTCAACAAATCCTTATGCTTGGTACACAAAAACATTCTCTTTCAGATCTCCATTCAATAAATCAGTTTTAACATCCATTTGATGGACTTTCCAACTGTGTTTTTCTACCAAGGCAAAGTGTATTCGTGATAGAATCTGGATTAGGAGCAAAAAATTTCTCAAAAATCAAAGTGCTCGGAATATCTCAAGACTTGAACGAATGTGTCCGTCTCAACGATATGATCCCAACACAACTCATTTCACTCAAAACGGAGCTTGTATGAGAAATATATCATGTTCTAATCGTTTTGTCAAACATGCAAATTTTGGGTACATGCTAACTGGGATGTTGACTAGACATCTGTACAGCCCAGCCAACAAAAATAATATTCCAAGGAATATTCCCATAACATTCTGACACATGGCTCAATCTCATTTTGACAATTGTCGACATATTATTGATAAAGTTATTTTGGTGGACCAATGCGAGGCTGACACATGGCAAGCTTGGAGGTCGCCACGTGCCCTCTCAAAGGTCGGGTAAAAGTTTATTTGAAGGCCAATGGAATCGAACCCATGACCTCGCCCACACAAGCGCCATGTTTTACCTCTATACCACAACCTTATGAATTAACATATAACGGGCACCATTTGTATTTAAATGTTATTCCGACGGAGTTTGGAGGTAAGGAGCCAACCCCCTCCATATATGACCATACATTGTAACCAAGAACTAGCATTAACGCTAACTGTGTGAGATTAACACGCTAAATGGAGATTGGTGGTAATTAAACCATACTTATCCATTAATTAATTTCATTTTAACTTGGCAGAAGTTTGGCAGGTCCGATAAATTTGGCACTACTCCAAACTTGGCGGGGTTAACCGGAGTTTCTCCAGATTTGGTGGAGTTTTCCTAGGGAAAACTAAAGAGACCATAACTTCTTCTATTTTTGACCAATTTTGGCTCAAAAAGAGTCATTCCTAGATTATTTGGATGATATGAACACAATGGAACAAGTTGCAGAGGCATAAAGTAACTTTTGTACGTGATGTTTTGCTATGTTCAAGTTTAAGGAAGCCTAGGGCCACCAAGAGAGGAGGTCAAACCTAGATCAGTTGAAGTCCAATTATAGAGCTTGGATAGTCATTTTTGGGGTTTTTGTGTCTTCTGAATCCAATGGAGCATGTTTCAAAGCCATTGGAGCACTTTAGGTGCATGTAATCAGAAAATTGACCATTAATCAAAAGAGGGCCTAGCCATTGAAGCAAGTCCAAGGAGATGTAGCCCAGGAGGGGTGAACTCCTTTATTAGCTTTGTGTTATGAGTTGCTTTTTTTTACTTCTCTGCAATTTACTTGGTGTATATGTGTTTTAAAAAGCTAATTAAAACACGATCCTAAACAAATTTTCTTTTAATACTAATGAGGGAGCTTTCATAGCATTAACAACTTTTCCCAACATTTCAGATCAAGTTGGTATCAGAGCCAAGTTAGCACATTTTAACCATGAGATGGTTTGTCAAGGTTAGCTAGAAAATTAGATATTGGTTTTGTGATTGTGCAAGGAGAATTTAACTGTGTGCAAGTTTATGTGTGTAAGCTGAAGAAAGGAGATGGTCTAAGATGATTCTTTGTTGAGAAAAGTTTTGAAGCTTTGTGAAGCTTTTTGATGCATTACAAGTGTGATGGCAACTTCAACATGTGATGGCAAGACTCTTTGATTTAGATATGTTGCAAGAGCTTATCATCATGAGAGATATGGTGCAAGAGATGAATGAATATAGGAAGGAGAACACTATACTTCAAGAGTAGTTAATGGCCATGAAGGAGAAGAAGCAAGAGCTTCTTGAAAATATGCATGAGATGGAGATTCAACTCCATGATGCCAAGGAAACCCTAGCCAAGTATGTGCATGAAAATGAGGTATGCAATTCAAGTTTATCTTCAATTTCCTCTCAAAATGAATGTTTTGGTGCTTTTGAAAGACACACTAGAGTAATAGGGTCCAAATTATTGATGAAGATGGGTTATGAAGGTAAAGGGTTAAGAAAACATGAACAAGGCATAGTTGAGCCAATTGTTGTTGAGGAAAAGCCTAACTATTTGGGTCTTGGTTATGGACAACATGATGGATAATGCTCCAAATCCAAGGAGGCATATGAAAGTGTTCCAAGAAGGACTTTCATTACATGTTCATTACCTCAAGCTTGTAAACTTTGTGTTCATGAGGAATGTAGAATTTTTATACGTACTTTGCAAGAAGATGCTCATAAGCATACAACTAGTGGAAATGGTAAACAAGAGGATGTTGAAAGCTCTAAGGTCATTGAAACCATTGTTGGTTTTATGAAGATGGCCACTACCTCATAAAATTCACCTCTTCAAGAATGCGACAAACGTGAATGTGCAAGGTATAAATCTGCCTTTAATCAAGTTTCTTTTGATTATGATAAACATGGTAAATATTCACATAACATTTGGAGAAAATTTACATGTTCCTTTTGTGGTTTGAATAACCATATTGTTTCGAGGTGTTGGAAGAGGATAGCCATAAACAGGAAACTTTCAAAACAAAAGATATAGAAATCCAATGGTCCATTGGATAATGGAAACCATGTTGAAAAGGAGATGCAATTATTTTGCACTCATTGCCATAAGCAAGGTCATCTTGTAGGTAAGTGTTGGACTTTGCATCCAACAAGTCATCCACGACATTTGAAGAAGGTGGAGAGAGATTTTGGAAAAAATGGAAAAGAGGATTCCATAATTGATGTGGGTCGGGATGATACACACGATGAAGTGCAGCTGAAAGAAGTTATTGAAATGGTTTGGAAAGATATGGTTAGATTTCTTAACCAATTAAGGCCTTGCATTTATTTTGATAATTAATGCAAATCTTGCCTTATTGATGCATTTCCTTGTTATTTGGATGCATTTCTTTTCTCTTGAAACTATGCTACATATTGCATGAAGCAAGATGTTGGAAAGGTAGAGTTATGTTGACTCACTTAGATGTACCAAAGATGAAAATTTGCAACTACAAATTTGCATGCATGTTGCATTCTTGAACTTGCATGTTTATGCCAAGAAGGTGTTTGAAAGTGGAGTATGTTGACTCACTTTATTGCAGCAAATTTGGTCATTTCATCTCTTTAAGTACTCATACATACCAATGGGATTTTTGTACTTGTGATTGTACTTGTGAGAGAGTTGAGAATTGTTATACATGCATGAGATTTTGTGTGTGTGAACAATGGAATTTTTACTAGTTTCATTTTGCTTGAACATGCATGAGTGATTGACTTGTGTTGGTTGAACGCTTTGTTAACATGTATGTTGTCAACTTGAGCATTTTGATCATTTGTACATGCATGAGTTTCGGCTTGTGTGGTCAATTTATTGTTACATGTATGTTATATCGACTTTGAAGAGTTGATTTTGTCTCCAAAGATGAAAGGGAGATGTGACGAATTGTTTCATAAGAATGTGGAATTCTTGTTGTAAATCATCAAGTTGTTGTACATGATTTTTCTTGATTTGAAAGTCAGTTGTTGAAGAATCATATTTTGTCAACTTGTGTTTAGTCGATGGTTTATACACCAAGATGTAAGAGTACATGGAAATGTTCACATGATGTGACATTTGTTTCTTTGAAGAAGCAAAAGGAAGAGGTTGTCAAGTTATATGCTTGCATGAGTGTTTTTCAAGGTTAATGGTGTTTCTTGTGACAAGATGTTGTAGGATTTTGGAAGGTCCATGCTTGAGAAAGAGGCTCATGATTAGCCTTAATTCTCAAATCATGACATGAGAAGCATGTGAATACTAGAGGATGATGGAATCAAGAAGCGAAAGTGAACAAAAATGCCAAAAACAATTGCAACCATTGTAGACCATTTGATGTGTTGACGCCGAGAGGTGAAAGAGATGGCAAATTCATTCTTCCAGATGTGGAATTTGGAACCATGGAGGTAAAATAATGGTCATTTCTTTTATTTTTATTACTAATATTGGAACTCGTTGTTGTATTTCACTAAATGGACTTAACTTGGAAAAGTGGTTTCCAAGGAGAAGCTTGCATCGAATGCATGTGTTACAAAGGAGGAACATGATTCTCAATGGGAAGGCCATCAGTCAGCTTTCCAAGCACTGAGGGATTGCTTTATTACAGCAAGGTGTTTAATCAGTAAGAAGCCAACAAGTGTTGGATTGGGTCAGCAACAAAAGGAGAACATTGGTTGAAGTGCCAAGACATTTGCAAGGCAAGGCATATCAGTGAACCCAAGTGGTTGTCATGGATATTTTTCCAAGTAGAATCAATCGATAGAAATTGGCAAGGAGAAGAGTATTCAACTCTGATCAGATAACTAGTTTTTTTGGGTCCAAAAGCATGTCAGTGGGAAGGAGCGAACGGAATCTGGATTAGGGGCAAAAATTTGCTCAAAAATAAAAATGCTCGGAATCACTCAAAACTTGAATGATCGTGTTCATCTCGGCGATATGATCCCCATGCAACTCATTTCACTCAAAATAGATCTCGCATGAGAAAGATATCACATTTTGATCATTTTGTCAAACAGGCAAATTTTGGATACAGGTTGACTGGGATGTTGACTAGGCATCTGTATAGCTCAGTCAGAAAAAAAGAATATTCTAAGGAATATTCCCAGAATATTTCGACACATGGCTCAATCGCATTTTGACAATTTTCAGCATATTATTGGTTAAAGGTATTTTGGTGGACCAATGAGAGGCTGACACGTGGCAAGCCTGGAGGTCGCCTCGTGCCCTCTCAAAAGTCAGGTAAAAGTTTATTTGAGGGTTGACAGAGTCGAACTCGTGACCTCGCCCACACAAGCGCCATGTTTTGCCACTATACCTCAACCTTATGAATTAACATATAATAGGCACCATTTGTATTTAAATGTTATGCCAACGAAATTTGGAGGTAAGGAGCTAGCCCCCTCCATATATGACCATACATCATAACCAAGAGCCAACATTAACGCTAACCGCATGAGATTAGCGCGCTAAATAGAGATTAGTGGTCATTAAACCATACTTATCCATTAATTAATTTCGGTTTAACTTGGCGGAAGTTTGACAGGTCCGATAAATTCGGCATTACTCCAAATTTGGTGGGGTTAACTGGAGTTTATCCATATTTGGTGGAGTTTTCCTAGGGAAAACTGAAGAGACCATAACTTCAATTTTCGACCAATTTTGGCTCAAAAAGAGTCATTCCTAGATGATTTGGATGAGATGAACACAATGGAATAGGTTGCAGAGGTAAAAATGCACTTTTTTACATCATTTTTGTACATTGAAGTTTAAGGAAGCCTAGGGCCACGAGGAGAGGAGGTCAAGCCTAGATCAGATAAAGTCCAATTGCAGATCTTAGATAGTCATTTTTGGGATTTTTGGGTCTTATGAATCCAATGGAGCAGGTTTCAAAGCCATTGGAGAACTAAAGGTGCATGTAGTCAGAGAATTGACCATTAATCTAAAGATGGCGTAGCCATTGAAGTAGGTCCAAGGAGATGTAGCTCAGGAGGGGCGAACTCCTTTATCATATTTGTGTTATGAGTTGATGTGGTTTACTTCTCTACAATTTACTTCTTGTATGTGTGTTTTAAAAAGCTAATTAACCTCATCAATTGCTCATAAAATACACTCAACACTTGACACATAATTCCTCACATTTTGGTTAATTTGAGATGATCCTAAACACATTTTCTTTTAATACTGATGAGGGGGCTTGCATATCATTAACAAGTTCTCCAAACATTTCAGATCAGTCTGGATGGTATCCCATTTTTTTATGGGGGAAAAATTATTCTCATAGTCGGCCCCTTATTTATGTGTAAAACCTTTTGCTACAAGCCTGGATTTGTGCTTGTCAAGTTAGCCATTAGCTTTATACTGGTTATTGTAGACCCACTTGTAGCCTATTGGTTTGGTTCCCAATGGAGGATCAACCAGCTTCCAAGGGTAATTCTTTATCAAAGCATCATATTCTTTCTAAATCGATTCTTTCTATTCATCATGAGAAGAGACTTCTTTGAAGGAAGTTGGTTCAAAATCTATAAACAAATTCAGTTCACAGTCATAAGAAACATCCATATCAATAAGTGAATCAGAATCATCTACATCACCTCCATTTTGGTTGGTTGTACTTCTTGTTCCTATCTTTCCAGCTATTGTAGTTGCTACAACACCCTCCAAAATTTTGGCTTACACTCAAATTTCGAAGCCTTCCTTGGTATTTTCATTGTTGTTGCAAACAATAGAGCTCATTTTATGAGCTTTCTCGCAATTCTTTGATCCCTTTTGCATGTTGGGTTAACTTTCATCTTTTGGCATGTTTAACTTTTGTACAATGTTTGTGAGTTGTTTTTGATGTTTTTGAAGGTCGTTATTTGTTCATATGAGTTATCCCAACCACATAAACATATGTTGCATCCATACACAAAGTCTTGAGCATTGTCGCACAAGTGTCGTCATGGTCTCCCTAAAGCTTATCTTAAGTGTCGCACTTGTTGTATTTTGTCATGATGCATTCACATGGAGGGAAACTTTTTGTCTACATGTTATGATGATCTATATTTCGTGTCATCAAAGTATGTTAAGTGTGTGATCACAGTCAAGGTTCATCATAGTTCATCACCCATCCCACACTTAGCCATTTTCGAAAAATCTTCCCGACCAAGCAACTTAGCTTCATCGGGCCCTGACTGAACTGTGCACTGCACAGTTTTAGCCCTCTAAGTTGTGACCTTTTTTCTTGGAACTACACAATGCACAATCACTATACTCCAAGGTTGTTTCTCTATGCAATTCCCGAGTCTAGCTCCCGATCTTGACCTCCAAAATTGCATAGTTATGCATCTTAGTATGCCTTGAACTGCATACTTTTCATATTAACCATCAAGCTTTTCCCTTGTCTTTTGGAACTACACAATGCGAAGAAGCCCACCATCCCTTGGCACCCAAAAATGTGTAGATGATTCTCCAAATTTCCTTTCCCTTGTATGAACCTCACTACTTCTATAAACTGCGTAGTTCTACCCTTGAAACCTCCCTAAGTTGCACATTACACAATCTCAGTTTCCCAGTCCCCCTTGCCTCCTGAAACTGCGCAATTTTTCCTCCTAGGGGCCTAGACCCACAACCTCCACTACCTACTTGAACTGCACAAATTTTTCCCTCAGTGGGAATTGTGCAAATTTTTCCCTCAGTGGGCACTCCACAATTTTTTCCCTCAGTGGGAACTACACAAATTTTTCTCTCAATGGGGACTGCACAATATTGCAATTTTTTTCCCTCAGGGAGAACTGCACAAATTTTTCCCTCAGTGAGGACTGTGTAGAAATTTCCATCAGTCTGGCCTGAGCTATGCACTGTGCAATCTCATTGATCAAGCTTGACCCTTGGCTACTTGAACTGCACAATTAGGTAGTCACTGGGCCTTCTCTCCTGACATGTCACCCAATCCTGACCCAGTTCATGAATCCAACTACTCTATCTTAGGCTAGGGGTTTTCATACTAATGGTGTCTCGTCATGAGTGAGTTTCAAATGTAGGTATTCTCTTACACCATGACAGGATGATGAAGAAGGAGATGTAGAAGGGGAGCATGCAGAAAGACATCTTTCCAGTTGAAACATGCAAGCTCATCTATCAAAGCAAAGGCACACAAGTTTGCAACTACCATCCAAGACTAAAGATCATTGAAGAATCTACATCACCAAGCCATGTAGAGGAGAAGAGAAAGCATATCCAAGAAGACATCCAACACTCAGTAGCAACAACGACTTGACATTGCCACATCACCAAGAAGTCCATGTCAATATTTTCATGTCATGTCATGTCATGAGTGGTCATATACCACATCACTTTATGGACTATGTATATTATATTCAAATGTATTGTAAAGTGGAAGTCCAAAGGACACACATGAATATGGAGAGACGTCTAAGTTGAAAATTCATAGGAAGTTGAACAATCATGAGGGTAGTCAAAGAGTCACAAAGGGGAAGCAACACCCCTTGGTTATATATACCCCCTCATTGTATGACAAAGATACTTTTCACCTTGTCTCCTGCAAGGCATTAGAGAGATCATCTAGTTCTTTGAGGAGCAAGGAGTGGCTCCAATGTCCCACTATTGGGGCTAGTGATGTAAATTGTAAACATGTGTCTCTGAAATTTTTCTTAATAACAGAAGCCTTTAAGGCCAACACATTCTTCATGCATGGACTATGAATGTTTGTAAGACTATTCTGTGGACATTTGTATTTCATGTTTGCTTTCACATGTACTAAGATAGTTGAACTGTTTAGGTTATTTTAGTGTTTATCTTCTTGATAATGTGTTGTAATGGTTTTTATTGTTGTCCCATTCCCGTGGACTATTTCGCAAGATACTAGATAGATCTTTCCTTGTTTGTTGGTTGTAAAAATTGTCGCACCTGATGTGGACTATTCCATTGGATGTTAGACGGATCCTTTTGGTTCATGTATGTCTCTTCCTGGGTGGTTCTATTACCTCTCACTTAGAGGCTCACTTTTCTCCTCCCCTTTTCAGTAGAAGAACCTTGACACAGTCACAACTGCACACTCACTAGTCACACCTCCCTTACTTTTCAAAGACATCATTCCATCCCTATCTCATGCTAACAGTTAGAGCTAAGGCATATCTTTGAGATATATGGAAAGCAAGCCAACATTCCATATGGAACTCCTACACCAAATGGTGTGAGGTCTAATTGGGATTTCACATCGGGGAGACCCCCTTGGTTGATGGATTTACAACACCATTAAAACCAAGCTCATCAAGATGAACACTTTCAAGTGTCTTTGTCAGCCATTTTGGAGGACATTTTTGAGATGGCCCGGGCTACTCAGTTGACTGAGTTGGGGCTGAATCAAGATTTAGTCTCGCGATTATTTCAATCACATCACTCAAAGTGTCATCTAGATCAGTGCTTGGAGCTTCATGCAGGGGAGAAAGTGCTTCGGAAGAATATTCCACATATTGATAAAGTATAGGAATCCCCCCTTCAAGATGATGAATCTCATTATAAAATTCTTGAAAAGACTTTGCATGTTTGAATCTATCCAAGAGATCAAGTTGTCACTCAACAATATTTCCATCTTTGGAAGATTCAAGAAATATCACATATCTGATTACTACAAACTTCCTATTAAATTCGTCATAAAGATAGTATGCTTTGGGGGTATTTGAATACCCCATGAAGATACACTCACAACTCCTTGCACCAAGCTTGTTTCCTTTTTCCTTAGGTGTCAAGGCATAACAGGTGGAACCAAAGACCCTGAGATTCTTTACCAAAGGAATGCGGCCATACCACATTTCATGAGTCTTGTTTTTAATAGCATTAGACGGACACCTATTCTTTGCATACGCAACACATAGAACTGCATCAGCCTAAAACATTAATTTAGAATTCTTGAAAAATATCATGGAACGTACCATATTTAAGATTGTCTTGTTCATTCTTTCAACTACTCCGCTCTGTTGGGGATTATAAGCCACAGTTTTTTGATGTTTGATCCCATGTTGGTGAATATAATTTTCAAATTCATTTGAACTGTATTCTTTTCCAATATTAGTGCAAATAGAGATGATATGGGATTGTGCATCATTTTCAATCCATGCATGAAAGTTCTTGAATGTTTGAAAAGAATCGGATTTGTTCTTCAATAAATAAACTCAACACATTCTAGTGAAGTCATCAATAAATGTCATCATATATTTATTTCCATTTTCAGAAGGAACAGGCATTGAGCAACATAAGTCTTAAGGAATAAGTTCAAGTTTTCTATGTGCTCTGGAATGTGAATCATGAAAAGATTGTTTGTTTTTCTTTCCTAAGATATAAGCATCACATTGCTTAAGTTTCCTAGGAATTGTAGGAAAATCAGTAACACCACTTTTCTTCAACATGCAAAGGTTGTCATAATTCAAGTTTCCAAATATAGCATGCCATAAAATACTTGATGGAAATGTACCTTCATCATAATGAGAATTGCATGAGAATTTTTGGGCACAAGTAGAGGTACCTTGTAGCTTCAGAAGTCTTTTTTCTTTTATCCCCATCATGAAAAGTGAGTGATCTGATGATTTTCTGACGGATGTGAACCAAAGACAACAATTTTCTCCTAAGCTTCAAGAGGTATAGAACATCATGTAGAAGAAATTTTGGAAGACCAGGGAGTTTGAGCCTGATGGTGCCAAGCTCTGATGGCTTGAGTTTTGACTTGTCTGCAAAGTATATTGCTCCATCAACATTATCATACTACTCCATCAACATTGTCAATAAATTCTTCAAAGAAATATCTCCTAAAGTCATGTGGAAAGGTTATCCTGAATCAAGAAACCAATCACATTTCCAAGAAGTAAGTGAAGTATTAAACAAGTCTTCAGTTACTCCATTATTACAATGTTCCACAACATAGTGAGTGGATTCGAGTGCTTTACCTTTCCCTTTGCCATTGGTTTTACCTTTGCCTTCATTTCTTTCCTACTCAATTATTTCCCAAGGAAACTTACATGTGGATTCATCATGTCCATCTGTGTTGCATCATATGCAATGAAGATCAGACATTTCTCCTCGAAACTGCCTACCCCCCTTGTCTCTAAAATTCCTTCTTCCTCTTCCTCTTCGGCCACCTCTTCCTCTATAAGAATCTTGTGCATGACTATTCCCTCTATGTGCAAGACACACCACTTCTTCAGAAGACTGAGGATATGTCTTCTTCCCAAAATCCTTCTCTCTCTCAAGAAAATTCTTCTCAAGGGATTCAAAACTAATCTCCTTGAGGTTTCCACTTTCTTGCAATGACTCAAGATAATTTGAATAAGTGGGATATAGTGATTTGACATAAGATATGAGAGGAATGTTTATTTCAACACTAGTGGTTTTTATATCATGCATAATGGATCTTACTTATTATGCTAAAGCAAGAGGGTAATCATTTTTCAATTCAATACTGAATAATTTAATCATCAATTGGACAACTTCAAGTTCAAAGTGTGAGTCATACAATTCCTTCAACTTATTTAAGGCTTCAAAAGAATTTGAAAATGGTGAAATATGGCAACTCATCTCTTCATTTACAAATTCTACAATAAAGGTATAGAGCTTTTTGTTCTTATTTTACCAAATGGAAATATCCTTACTTGATGTGGGCTTTGCAGGTTCATTACCTCCTTCTCCTTCACAAGCTCCTCTCCACAACTCATTTAAAAATGAGAGTGTGTTTTATCTTCCATGACCATTTAGGATAGTTCTCTTTTCCAGAGAGTACTACTCCAACAATTGATATCAATGAATGCATTTTAAAAATATGTTTCCTGTGTAAAAAAATATACACTCTTCTGGCAATATACTGTAAAAAATTGCACGCTTGGTGGC
Source organism: Pinus taeda (assembly GCA_000404065.3). NCBI lineage: Eukaryota > Viridiplantae > Streptophyta > Pinopsida > Pinales > Pinaceae > Pinus > Pinus taeda. The sequence continues at coordinate 34,971 of APFE031594430.1, read as the reverse complement.
AAAAAATGCACTTCTCATTTCTATATATATATATATTATATATATATATATATCTAATATATATATATATATATATATATATATATATATATATATAATATATATATATATATATATATATATATATATATATATATATAATATATATAATATATATATATATATGACAGAGGTATTATTTGGGGAAGGGTTTATCTAGGGGAGGAGGTTTATGGGGGAGGTGGAATATGAGGGAGGTGGTATATGATGGAGGGGGTATATGGAGAAGTGTTAATTGAAATGACAGAGGGGCAGATTTATATTATAACACGGGTCTATGGAGGAGTTATTAATTGTTGGGAGCGGTAAGTGGAGTATAAATGTGTGGATTATGGAGGATTAGATATGAACTAAGGAGAAACCGGTGTGGCAAAGGAGTAGTAGGCAGTGGCATTATATAATGTGGACCAATGGTATGGGAGATAGAACCAGAGGCGATGTATGATGACCGAGAGTGAGGTAATATAACAGTGTGAGAAGCGAGGAGGAGTGATGTGATACTTCACTGATACTTAATGTTTGGAAATAAGTGATACCACAACAGAGAGCGATGTCACAATAGAGAGCCATGATGGGTGGTATGTTGGCAAGGAGGTGTAATACCACTCAATGAAATACAACAAAATACCACTCGGCTCAATGTAATACCACCAATACCATTCAACGTGAGTTATACCACAAACACAGAATTACGATTCAACGCAACACAGTCACTCCAACACCAATACATAGAGTGTAATATGAACCAGTCTTCAAATGAATATATACCATTCACCACACCGATGAGCTCTATCCACCTCAGTCACAGTGATGCCAAGGCTTTCCATGCTCGGTATCTATGCACCAACTCATCACTCCAGCATCCAATTTGACCAATTTCTCTGGGGATGCACACTAGGTTTGAGACAAATCCAAAAAACAAATATTTTTGTTCTCTCAAACCGAATTGGTGGATGATGGAATCTACATCAACCTCATCCTCGGAAGAGAGTGCGGGAAAAACTTGATTGATGTTCTTGAATGAGAAGATGAGGAAATTGTGTTGGTAGAAGGAATATGTGTTAGTCTGCAGAAATGCAAAATAGAGGTTGGGAGGAGTTACAAAGGCAGAAAGGAAGCCAAAAATGGCGTTGGGACCTATGCTCTGATACCATGTCAGGCCAGGAGGTAACTCCTCAAAATGAATTTTTTTTTGCATTCAAGTTGATCATAGATGTATGCATGGAGGGAGAGACTCTTGGGCTTCATCTCCCAGTGTCTCTCCATATTCCAATTCTCCTTATTTTTATATTTACAATATTTTACAAGGCTTTACCCAATCCCAAATATTAGGTGTCAACAATTATTTTACAATACACAACCTCCATCTAGCTCTTGCATTGACTAATAAACAAATTTTGGACTAGGTATTTTGGATGATCCCTAGCATAGTTTGGGACTTATATTGGCCTTCTGGAGTAGACTATTGATAAATAAAACTATGAATTGTTTAAGTCTTCTTTAGATACGCATTCTCTAGAGTTAAATTTGTTCTGAAATACATGGTATTCTTAAAGGGTTTGAGCGAAGGGAACATGGCATGTCCCCTTAGAAATTTTATTTGAAGATGAAATGGACAAAATATCTTTGTAGATCTAATTTTTTGAGGAACCAAGCCAAGCACTTTTGATCCTGAACCCATTCTTATGGCATCATTTTGGAATTTATCAATAAAATATATTTTGAATACTTTTCGACACCTTGGATCCTAAAATCTTGCATCAAGGCCAGTTTTCAAGAGATTTTCTTGGGGTGATTTGAGATCTAGTAACCATCTCAAGTGTGGTTTCCCTTTTATTTATCGCGGAACTTGTGGTTCATGTATTGAGATAAATCTGTTACCTATTTACAAAGGATGTAACTGAAGATCCTATGTCCAAGATTGAAATTTCATTGAACCAAATTTCCTAGCTGACATCTAAAGCCATTGTAAGACAAGTCCTGAGAATTGGATTACATTATGTATTTCACAGTATATCACTGAAGTTTCTTTGAATATATGCTAGTAACCAATGGCACATCCTACAGGACTATATTATCTTGAAGCATCAATAAAGGTATGGTTTAAGTTATGTAAACTAAATAGGACATCTTCAGGAACAAAATTGAAGGGGCCTTTGGTTTCATTATTGGTATAAGTCATGTATCATTACTATGTTGTTGTTTGAACAATTTTGATTCTAAGTCTTTGTTGCCAATGCAATTTTTGGGATTTCCATGATGTTGGGAGTAGAACCCAATATGGAACACTTGTATGTATCTCATGTACTAATGAGTAGAGAAATTGTATGACAAGAATGTATGTGTTGCCAATATTGCTAAGAGAAGTTTTTCATTGATAGGATTTCACAAGTTTGTAACGAATGGTTATGACAAGAAGAGGACAGAGGTTTTTGAAGTGTTACTAGACTCTAAGTTATAATTGAGCTATTGGCTAAGAAAGGTTTCCAGTAAGGTATTTTTGTAGTGGATATATTTCTAAGTATGAGATGTTGCTAGTGGCCATGAAACTGAGTGTTAGAATTTGATCGTTTTATAGAATAAATTGAGGTATGTTTGGTTGAAATTTGTGTGTCCTTCAATAGTTTGTATGAGTTTGGTTGGGCATTTATTTTGGAGCTGAGTTTTGTTGAGTATGAGTTTTTGTGAAGTTGTTTTGAATATTTTGTAAGTAGGACATTATCCCTAGTATATGAACCTACACATATGGATCTTGTTGCAACAGGCATAGATGGTAATAGTTGTAGATTATAGGACATTTGCAGTGATTTAATAGTGAGCAAAATGCAGTAATCAAGAACAATGATTAGAAGCAGAAGTTGAATAGGAGAAGATTACATTACTAGTTATGTTTGTATTGATATTAAGCACATGTGTATCGACTCTAAAAATTGTGAAGTATGGTCCATCGAATGATTACGGTGACAGGGTGGTCCTAGGGCAGGTTGAAGCCTGCATAGGGAATTGGAGAATCCTTCTAGTTGTAGCTGGTAATCCAGGGCATTAGAGCATCCTTCATGTTGGATCCTGTAAACTAGGGGGTTGGATCTTCCTTTAGTTGGAGTTGAAAATATTGATATAAATTTTATTAAAGACAAAGATTAAGAAGTGTTCAGTGGTTATTCCCTCGGATGGGTTTCCACCTAAAAATTTGTTGTCTATGTCTTGATGTTTGTGCATTATTGAATGGTGTTGTTTACTAATGTACTTTTAATATTAATTTGAATATAATTCTTAGTGATATTAAAATAACTAATTGAATATAAATACTAATTCACCCCCATATCAGTATTTCCAACACTCTCAACCATGCCCAGATTTTGTGTAAGATGATGATTTATTGTGGTGGTTGCAAAGCCAATCTTACTCACATTTCTATTCCATCAAATTGCAATCACTCTACCTAGGGCTTGGATTAACACCCTGCATGGTGACAAAATTAACTCAAGTTTATTTAATCATTTCCGTGATAATTATAATCAGAACAATAAGTATGTTATAATGGCCTATGTTAATAATATGTGTCAATCCTAGTAATAAATTAATCTAGTTAAAAATAAAAATAAAAATAAAATAAAAATTAGAAAAAAAAAAGGAAAAAATTTGTTACAACACCTAACTGCTTGAGGATGTCTCATGTCAATCAAGAAAACTTGTTATTCATGGAAAATTTGTAAATTGCGTAGAGGATTTTAATTTCACGAGGTTTATTAAATTTTTGGGTTCTATAAATTACCCAAAAAGTTGTAGAACTCAGATTGTGGGATGGAGGGTTCCACAATTTGCTTCAATATTTTCATGGAACTCTTTAATGGCCTTGCAAACCCGCCATGTAAATTCCCCATTCCCAACACATCCTCATTCGTAGCTATCACAAAAAACCCTTCAAAACCCTCTTTGATGACACTTTATTCATGTTCTTGCGCTTGTAAACTGACCCAAAAGTCTTTATTAATTAACAACCATTTTGTACACGTATTTACTTGATGCATGCATGTATAATTCAGTTAAAAAATATCAAACTTTCTATTTTCATGTAATATACATAATGTGTATATGTTTCAGCCTACCTCGAGTCAATCGGGTGCTTTCATCGCATAAATATTTACATTTTATTTCACTTGGTGTTTGGTCGTGTAAATGTATCAATGCTGCCAAGTTGTCAAATTTTTCCTATATTTTTGTTGATGATTAGAATTTGATGCCATAGTTACTACAAAATAGATCTTTTTAGTGAAATAATGTTGATATACAGTTGATCATGCAAGGTTGAGTTTGCAATCATTCTCTCATTCCTGACTTTCTCATGTGAATTATGTTCTTAACATTGGAGTTCAATGTACTCTAGTTTATTGGTGTTCAGATTATTTTGGAACCTTTAAACCATGTAACTCTCCAACGGCAACATCTACCTCAGATTGGTGACTTCATATCATTGTTGGTTAATAACTTAGAGTGTCACCATCGATTTTTAACTAATTTGGAAAAGAAATGGGTAAACTCTATGTTTTTAGTTAAACTATTAAAATTTAGTACAATGTTAACTTATTCTTATAATGTTGTGACCATTGGTATTATATCATAATCGAACTAACTAGACATAGGTCAACTTGAGTTACAACCTATTTCGAATCTCAAGATATAAAATTTCCAAGGAATTTGTTGGGGGGTGGGGGGGCAGGGGGGGGGGGGTGGGGGGGGGTCTAAATCAGTATTTTAATTCAATTTAAACCTTTCATTTCATATTTTGATTTCCACATGCTATTGTCATTCATGCAACCAGCGTATGTACATGACATCAGTAAAGGAAAACAATGTATATCCATTTAACTAACTTTTCATATATTTCATCATTTTTTTATCTTTAACCAATGCATCATTACTTCATTATTCATTAATTAACCATGAACAACAAGAGAAGAATAAACCATCACACATAAGAAACACAACAACACATGAGAACACCAAGATATTTAGGTGGAAACTCCTTGTGGGAGAAAACCACCGTTATCATCGTCTTTGTCTTCTTCTTTATTATAAAGGAAAACATCTTACAATATTGTACTGGTGCATACTCTTTCTAGCATGCAGGCACCCACCTGCAGAAGGCTACAACTTTCTCTCATTCTCCAGCACCCACTGGAAATGAGCTCCAACCCCCTAATCTCATTTACTGATTCTTACCGAAGGGGGCACCTACCCCTTGCACAAATTTACCATCTACCACTGGAAGGAAGCGTTGGCTCCCTTACTGAAGTCTTCAACCCTCAACACCTCTTATGGAACATGTTTCATAATATTTCATATTGGATCCACCTCACTAAAAATGTCAAAACCTATAGGCCACCTTTCATCATATTTTCATACTAGACCCACTTCCAACATCAAGCCCAAACCAAGTAACAAATCTGAAACCAAATACTGAATCAAATCATCAAATCACTAAACCAATTGGCTCACTATAACATCAACAAACCAATCAATGAATCTCATCAAACTATTGCAACCAAAACAAATCCATACTAGATATAAGCTATCAGATCATACCAACCATTCATCAATAAACCATACATTGTTCACCATCACAGAAACGCAATGTTGTTCCTGCAAACCCTGATTAGACATACAGTAAAATGTATATGCTATTGTTTAGAAGAACAACCACGTATATACACACTTCCACTATATAGGACCTACTTTCAGATCTCAAAACATCATGCATCACTGCAATACTAAAGTAACCACTAAATCATACATGAACCAATAACAAACCACTAAAGAAATCATAGATAGATCCTTCAATCATACCCATTCATACCTTTTTACTATTAAAACTGATCAATACAACCAAATCATCTCAATCTACACTATCAGACACAGATCATAATAATAGAGACATCATCGAAAGACAACAAAAAATAGATTTGAACTCATCGGTTGTCATCATCAAACCATACTTCAAAATCTTATAAGGTATAACACTCACATCCAAATATCAACATACTAAATAAATTATTGTAGAAATTATACACTACTTTAATGAACCAGGGTCGTGTATGTAGGCGACAAATCAGAAGCAAACCTGCATGCAGATCCTAAAATAATTGAATCAAACTTTCGCTACAATTCACAACATTTTCTAATGCCATATCTCAACATGCATCATTATGTTTAGATCAAATCATCCTCATAACTATAGATCTAACATTATAAGCATAAAGAGATCAAGCAAGTGTTTTAATTAGTCCTCACAACCCTTTTAGATCTGTTAAATTTGAACTATCTCCTTGCTTCCTCATGCAAATTTGTTCCAAATCAAATTACATAAAGATAGATCATTTACTTGCACACCTAACACCTTGATGTCCATCTCCTTATATAGGTTTAGCCTTAGCCAGTACCTTAGATAAATCCCTTGGTAGTGGCGTTAGTATTCTTTGATGGGATCAAATAACCATTGTCACTCTGATTACTATGGGCCAATACCATGTTAAATACCCTTGGTATCCAAATTAGCATGGTGCAGATTTTGTACGTGACTTTTCTTCACAATACTTGCGTATGTACGCAACCTTTCTTCTTAGGACCCGTATATACTTTCACAAACTTTACCTCTACCATCCATTTTTCTTTGAACTGAGATTCCTTTGTCCATATCACCTGTAAAATTTGTATCAATATGCATAATCATCATTTTATCACAATGTTGACATGTTTATCAAGGATTACTATGGGCCAATACCATGGTAAAGACCCTTGGTATCTAGATTACCATGGTGTGGATTTTGTACATGATTTTTCTTCACAATACCTGTGTATGTACATGACCTTGCTTCTTAGGACCCATGTATACTTTCCCAAACTTTACCTTTACCATCCATATGTCTCTGAAATGACATTCCTTTTTCCATATCACCTATAACATCTGTATCAATCTGCATAATCATCATGTTATCACAATGTTGAAATATTTATCAAGTAAGTTTCCATCAAGGACAACACATTATCCATAATACCAACAATCCCCCCCTTTGGACTTGATGGAAACCACTTTGGTGTTTGGTCATCATCTATAAATATCTACAAACACACTTGCAAATACCAAGACTTCTCACCAAACATTCTTCTCCAAACACCAAGCTTCTCTCCAAACATTGAGCTTCTCTCCCACTTTGACATCAAGGGCAAAGGGATGCCCAATGTTGAATGAAGGTTTTTCTCTCCCTTTGTAGAGAGGATCGTTATAGGCCTGATCCACTGAGTATGAAGGTTGCATATTGACTATGCTCCCCCTGAGCATATGATGAACCCTCTAAAAATATACAATAAAAGCACAAGACTTTATGAATCAACCAATTATGACCTTTCCTATCACCAATGACTTATGATTGCATCAATCACCCAACATAATGGAGTTACATATTTGATCCAACATTACATCAATTGCTCAAAATAATGGGATTTCATACATAACATGACTTGATCCCAATAGCCCATACATGACTAAATTTTACAATGACTACAACATGGGCCTTTTTCATAACCTTTACATCAAGAGACATATATTACACTTATAACCAGACAAGGATATGAACAATGAGGTAGCAAGATCATGATAGTCATTAGCAACCACAATACACCATATAGGAACCTTCAACATGAACATCTGATCACAACAACATAGAATCAACATGAACATTCTCATCATCAAGAAGTTATGTAAGATAAGACAATGTAGCATCAATCTTTCCAACATTATCTTCTTGTGACCAAATATGAAATTCTTTTAATCACTAAGCAACTTCAGCATCACAAGGCATAGAACTGATCAGCAACATATAAATCTTCTCATCAATGTCAACAAACGTTGAGTGAATCATAAACTCATCATCATCAACCAATGTCAACAACGACCATAGCATACATATCCTCTTCATCAAGTGTATCAAGTAGGATTAACAACTTCACTAACTACAACATAAGTAACATATAAGTAGCATCACTAATGACAGAATGACAACAACATATGTATCTTCAACAATAACAACAACAACTATATATCAGTAATGATATGTACTCATCATAAACCAAAAATAAATGCTCAAGGAACCAAAATTCTAACAATGGACCATTTAGAAGCATAGTAGATGCTCCTTCTAAACCTGTGTCAACTATTCACTATCAAATATGATCATATCCATTGTTGGGTCTAAAATGTGGATGCAAATTAGAGTTTCATTTACTATCAATCCAGGTAAGTAAACTTCGAGGATCATCCAATATATATGGACTTGGAGACAAACTAAACTAAGTTAGGTGAAGAAATGCCAAAGCTCCCTTATAGGAGGTCTTTCATTAGGATCTCCAACACCCATTTAGTCATTTAACAAAATGAAATCTAAAGACATTGTGACAAGTGTAAGAAATATTAAAGCTCCCTTACAAGAGTCTGTTCATTAATATCTCAAGCATATAAATCAAAAACTTAAACTAATGAAATCAAACATTAAATAACAAATTAGATTCATTGAAAGAAACATTAATACTTTCTTACGAAGTTTCATTTGTTAATATTTCAAACATATGAACCTAATGAAATTTACAAACAAACATAAAATGAAAGCTTACCAAAACAAAAGTGTACTTTCTAGACAATGGGGGCCCTTACAAGGATTTACAAGCACATCAAAAGAGAAGTCAAATGTAGAAGATCAAAGAAGCTCCATTTTATTTATCTTCAATTGCAAATTGCAATTACAAGTTCTACATTCCAAGAGGTTCTAAAATCTCCATTACAATGATTCCAAATTCTAACTTCTCATTGCAAAACTTATAAGATCCTAAGGTTCTAAATTCTAAATTCTAAATTCCAAAAATTACAAATGAAGGAGATAACACTCCTATTTATACAAAAGTTATGATAACAAACTCATAAATGTGGATCTACTATTCCCTCTTCAGATCCACATATCTCTCAACCAATGGTGACACATAACCCTATCCTCCATGATCTTCTCCATGAGGTCCATGATCTCCTCAAATTCGAATTTGAACATAGAGTGCCACATAAGGGTGCCTTAGAAGCTTCCTTTGTTCCTACACATGTCAACAAACTCATTCTAATTTTTAGGTATAAGTATATGGATATTATTTTCTAAAGTTTAACCACAAATTCACTTAAAAATACTAAGAATTAATAATGTTTTGGAAAACACAATGGTAACCCATTTAATGATGAAAGTGAAGCTGATGTGGTGACATGATGGTGAAATAGAGGTGAGAAAATGTGTGAAAGGAGTGAAAGTGGATGTATTTTAAGGATAATTCTTAGGCCCAACATACCCCCAAACTAAAGGTAGTGCATGTCCTCATGCAATCTATTACATTACTTTTTGATACTTGAGCTTTGGCTTAAACTTTGTATGATATCATTTACTTAACTTTTGCAAAGTGTTTTTGATGAATTGCAACTTGGTTGGTTCTTGTGTTTCAACCATATTTTGTTTGTTGCATTCAATTTTAATGTATGAACTTTGCATAATGATAAATTGATTTTTATTGCAAAGTATTTTGTTGGAATGCATCATTGTTGGTTCTTGTGTAACAACCATGATTGTGTTGCATCCAATTAGCTTTTAAGTACTTTTTACAAAGCCATTTATATGCTCATGTAATAGTGAATATTTTGAAGGTATGTGGGTTTTAAAATGTGATATATGAATATGGAAAAATATGAATATGACAAAGTATGAATGTAAATGTATCCCCCCCAAAACTGATGGTTTTTGCAATTTTATGAAATGAGGAAAGGAAGTTTTTTCTAAAAATTATCATTCTAGCTTTCAAGGAATTAAATGGTTAAAAGTTAGAAAATATCATACCGCAACTTACCCTTTCAAAAATGGATGAGATTTGTGCATGTGTGGCTGCAAAATTCTGATCATAGTCTTCTTCACTTGGATGTGAAAATGGTGGATGAAATCGAAAAAGTGAATCTTTTGTTGTTGCTGCATCTGCTGCTAAATCTGCTGCTGGATCTTTTGTTGAATGTTCAGAATCTACTGTTGAATGTGGCTGAAAATGTATAAGGCTTGGAAGGTATACAAAATTTAGATTTTACACTCCCCCCCCCCCCCCCAACCTTATTTATTGACTTGTCCTCAAGTCATTTACATCAAAATTGAAAAGTAATGAAAGTAATTCTACTTCCTCTGCTACAAAATGATTGGTCTTCAAGTCTTCAATGGAACCAGCTCATTGGCACAATTCTTGTCATGTGAATAAATGTTTCAGTGTCGAACATAACAAGAAATTATTAACTTAGTGGCCTTTGATGGATGCCACTAGTCAACACAAAAGCTCCCATATTTGATGTGGATGAGAGTCAAGATGCCCCGAACACATCTTTCTAAGTATGAATGAATTTGTTGTTGTCAAATACTTAGACGATCCGACGAACAAGGGACATTGATGTATTCCATTGTTTATCGACATGATAGCTTGCCCTTAAGGCATGCAAGCTTCAAGGTGTTTTTAGAAAAATCTTTAGACTCAAGGACTATGGACTCAATGGTGTATGGAAGCAAGGTTTTATTTGCAAGGGTAGGGAAAAGGAAACTGAAAATGAATATGTAACATGGAACAGAAAGATTTAAAGTGAACTTCGTTGTTTTCATTGGTGGGTTAGGATTGATGAAAATGTAATGAAGTGTATGTGGATAATGAGAAACGGATAATGCCTCTTGCTAGGAAAAAGTGAATTTTGGAACACAAAATCTCAAAAATAGAAAATCTGCTCATTAATTCGGGAATTTCTCCTAAAATAGCTGAGTTTGACTAGCATTGACCAGATGTAGACTTCGAATTCATGAGTGGATAGGTATTTCACCATCCTTGGACATTTAGGAAAAAACCCCAGATCTTCGAATTTGCTTCTTTATCATGCAACATGTCAAACCATTAAGCTATTACAGGAAGTTGCAAGAACTTGTAATTTTCTGGAAATTTCGTTTATGTTCATGGACTTGTTCTTTAGAATTTCTCATGAAATTAGTATTTTGAAGACCAATTGTGCGCACAATTAGTTTCCTTAATGATCAGTTGATCATCTGAAATCTGCAAAAAAAAAACTTGGCATAAAGAACATAAGTGTGTTAAAAAAGAAATGGCTAATTCCTTGTTGATTCTTATGCAAAAATTAATGCCAAATGAAACAGATTAAGGAGAATCAAAAGCATAATTTTCAGTCCAATTCATAATATTGATAACAATACATTTTAGGAAATAACCATGAAAATCAAATCATCTCCATGTTTGTGTCATATGTCTCATGGAATGTGCATGGCAAAGAGCTTGGCATTATAGATTTGTTGTGTCCTACAAATTAGTATGTCACGTAAAAGAATACAACAAGAATACAAGCATAGATTTTCATGCCAACTATAATCCTCCAAATGTTCGATAAATGAATCCTCCTAATTTGCTTCCAAGTGTTCTATAATTTTTAAAACGTGCATAGCTCAGTTTTTTAATTAATGAAATCTCACAAAGGCCAATGCATAACTTTATTTATCAATCTTGGAAATAAAATCAACCTGAATCCATTTTAATGGATTAAATTTATGGAGGTGCAAAATTTCCTTCAAATTTCCAACTTTCTCATGGCATATTAAAAGTGACAAGTAAAACAAAGTTTGAAAATCCATGATAAAATATGTGAAACTTGATTTGATACTCATGTGCCTTTGTGCAGAGTGCCCTTATAGACATGAATTCTAAATGTGGCTATATGGAGAAAACATGTAATGTGTTGAAAAAAAAAATTGTTGGCATGTTTTCTCTCAGGGTTTGTAATAGGAAAAGTTACAACTTGGCACAGTTTAACTTTTACCTGAACTTTTATTCTTTACCTTATTTACAAGCATATGGTCACCAATAAAGGGCCTCTTGCAGCATTGTTCAGTTTTGCATGCATATCTTGATTAAATTGAAAATATATATATATATATAGTATAATATATTATAATTTAATTTTTTTAAATTTTTTTTTTAAATGTTTGATTTTTTTTAACTGAAATAATCAATTTATTTATAAAATTCACTCTCTCACATATAAATTAAATTTACAAACTGAATATATATAAAAAAAATAAAAAATAAAATAAAAATAAAATAAATAAATAAAAAAAAATAAAAAAATTCGAAAATGTTCAAACTAAATTAAACTAATATTAAAAATAAAAAATAAAAATAAAACCTAAACCATTATTCTGGTCAGATCCTGAGAACATTGGCTCCAAAAACCCGGTGGGGCAACTAAAATTCAGTAGCTCACTCCAATTCTTCGTCCACCCGTCCTTTTGATCAATTTTTTGAGTGCACTTAATGTAGATACTAGAGCTGTTAGCTCTGTTATGTACTTCAGTGTATGGAGAACCAATTTCTACCTTGGTCGTGTGTTTCTTGCAAGATGGGAGTTGACAGCAGTCTTTGTTCTCCTTGTACTTTAACTTTCTTATACTCCTATAGCCCCGCCACCTCCATTTCTCCAAGTCTCATCATAAGCCCCTTGGTTCTAAGGTTTCAAACCCATGCAACCGTGTGCCTCTAAAACAAGTGCTATCCGCCTCTTTCCTCGCTTGTAAACACGCCCATCCCTTTCACCATCTGATCGTTCCTGCCGCACGATCTAACGTCATTCGCTTTCCTCGCTGCCGAAACTTGCCTACGCTTTAACCCGCGAGGAAAGTGGTCTTTCTCGCGTCCCATCAGCCATGCATCGTGCAATGAACATGATCGCTGGCCCATGTACCTTTACCACTCTACTCCGAAAAGCGGTGCAGCCAATACTGCTTACCGCCCGTCCGCCTGTTTCCGCGCGTTAAACCCCGTGTATGTCCACCACCCGATCACCGTTGGATCTGCCTGCCTGAGATCTAACAGCTTGTGATCTTCCCGCTCCTGCTTCTCCCGATATCCTCTACAAATTGATCTCCATCGTCGATCTGCGCAATCTGACGGTCAGCCTCGCTCCTCTATCTAGTTCATCTACCCGCTATGAAGTCCATGCACATTGATTTTTCTGTGCATTCGAAGGAATAAGGTGGCCAGCTACCTGTACCCGGCACAGTTACTTTTCCAACAACTGCATTCAAGAACATTATGGACAAGATCAAGAAGGAAATTCCTTGAGCAGATCACAACATTTATCAATTATGGATCATTCTTTCATAGGACATTCTACATGCTCAGGAAGGACAACAAACTATTAGAGAAGATCAAGTTCATTCATTGAAGCAGCAGATCTTAACATAGGCCCATTTTAGATAGTAAATGGGGTTGGTGGTCAATTATGACCCCTCCACGCATAGAATAGCAGAGCATTTTTGTTATCAAACTCTATATATACCCAAAAACACAATGTGATGAGGGTTGATGGTTTTGGTTTTGATGTAAGGTTCAACTTCTGGACACTGTAACTACTTTGATACTTGCAGCGTCTGGTCTTCATTTTCAACTAATACAAGATTCTTTTGTTGTTAATTGCTCACTTTCCACTTCTTCTCTATTCTAGGTTGTGCCTGTTATGCATTTATTCATGTGCTCTTGATATTTAGCATCTGAGGGGCTATCATCCCACCTCTGTGTTAGAATCTAGTATGTATCATTGAATGTGTTATGTAGGTTTCTGTTTACTTAGTGCCAAAGAGCTGTCATCCTATCTGTGTATTACGAAATAGATTTGCAGACCTTTTACTGGTTGCAGTCGGCCATCACATGGTCTTGTGCATCTACTGGTGTGATCAATATTCTCCATATTCACCTATTCCTTAAAATGTGAGTGATTGGTGGTCTAAATCCTTGTAGTCTGAGGGTATTCACCCATGTCTCAAGTTAAGCATAGTAGAAGTGGTTATTTGGCTTGAATATGCATCAGACCTTCCATTCATCCATTTCCAACATTTTGTTGAGTTTGTAATGTTCCCGAGCATCTCTAATATACAACCTATGAGAGTTTCTTAGGGTGATAACATTAATTGGCGTCGTTTCCGGGGAGAGGAGATTGAAGCTCATCTTCCCTGGGAGATGACACAGTTCCAGATTTTGATGATAGACAAAGTCTAGGCACATTTCTGGTTGTAATCATCTATCTAGCAACTCTACTAGAGAACCTACCTAGTGGCAACTCCACATTGCAATTCTGGCTCAGTTTGTGAGACATACTCGAAGAAATCCTCAGGAATCACCAACTGAACTAGTCCCTGACCCTGAGAAGATTGTCAAATCGAAGAAAACATCACAGAAAGGAGCATCAAGATCAGGTAAGCCCAATAAATCTTATGTATCTCTGCAAGAGGAGGCTATAGTTGAGAATGTATTAGTTGAAGATTTAGAGCCTAGCATTGCTAGTGAAGAATCACCTGTAGAGATTCGTAAAGATCCTTATTATTTTATTTTCCCTTTGGATCTCAGTCGAAAGATTGCATCCCATACAGTCCATAGCATCCCTTTGTCTCTGTCATTTATTCCATTGTTTCCCACTATTCAATAACTAGTATCCTTTCACCTACCCCAATCATGGCATGCCAGCAAGCACCCATGAGGATGGAAAGAATTGTAGCTGCTAGGTATGGACCCTTGGTTCTACCTGTTCCATTGAATGCCATGCCTGCAGGATAATACCAAAAATATATGCCTAAGTTCACTGGTACAGATGGGGTAACAGCTGAAGAGCACCTTGAGGCTTTTTACAGTTATGCTGATAACTTAGATATTAATGAAAATGATGCATGGAAGAGAGTTTTTGTTCAGAGCCTTGATGGAGAGGCCAGAAAGTGGTTTAGAGAATTGACCCCTAGATCTATTTTTGATATTGAAGTCTTAGATGATGAATTTTTGAAGCATTAGGGAGATAAAAAAGACTTGTTGTATTATCACACTGAGTTTGGTAACTTGAAGAGGGAAAATGGGGAATCATTGCCAAATTTTAATAAGATATTTAACCGCATGTATAGTAAGATACCCGCTAAAGTAAAGCCTACCCCCACCTCTGCCAAACTCACTTATGCCAATGCTTTTGACTCTGATTTCTGCCTATTGTTAAGAGAAAGAAGATGTGCTACTTTCGCAGATATGCAAGATGCAGCCCTAGAAGTAGAGTCTAATATTATGGCTGCAGAAAAGCTCAAAAGTCATGATGACAGAAGGAGACCGAGAGGTGAGGTTTCTTCTTCCTCTGTTTCATCTTCAGAGCCTAAATTAGATAAAATGACTAGAATAATAGAGTCATTGGCAGCAGAGATATCTAAGTTGAAGGTTGAGCAGAACTCAGGACAGACGAGGCAGTAGAACACATTTTCTCCTAGAAATTCAAATCCATATAGAAGAGCAAATAAGCTGTTACAAATCATTTAGAGGGGTAAAGAACCAAATGAAGAACATAAAGTTAAAGCTCCTTTTCAAAATGTAGTCATGGAGGAGGAACAAGTTGAAGAGGAGAATGAAATACATTGCATGGAAGAAAAAGGCAGTGTTGCCTTCTTGACATTGGCTAAATATGAAGAGTCTTTGATGGAAGAACAAGACAGTCAATGGGATAGAGAAGTTGTACTACAAACCAGGGAGCAACAAAGGTATAATCTGAGGTCAAATGCAAATAATGTCAAGGAGAATCCTGCCCAAAGAGTTGTTGTCCAAACAGAGTCACAGAATACCAAACAAAAGAGACCAGCAGCTGATCCAATCATCCTCGAAACACTAGTTCAAGAGGTAAGAGGTCCTAACAAGTCCCCTTCCCCTTTTAGCTTTGAATCAGAAGTCTAGAAGTTAAAATATCTATGCCTCTGCTAGAACTTCTAAAGAGTGAAGTGTTTAGAAAGCCTATCCTTGAAGCTCTTGAACTAAAAGTTACGCAAACCTCCACTGACTCTGTCAATTTGCAAGATGATAGACCTGTAGTTGTGCTAAGCCTTATGACCGAGCCTGCTGATGACAATTCTCCATCTTTTTATGTTTCCTTGACCATTCATGATAAAATCCTCCACAATTTCTTGCTAGACACAGGGGCTAGCCACAATCTAATGCCAAAAGTTGTCATGGAAGAGTTAGGCCTCGATATCACTAGACCCTATCATGATCTATTCTCATTTGATTCAAGGAAAGTAAAGTGCTTGGGACTGATAAAAGAATTAGCTATTACCCTAACTCATCTACCCATGAAGAGCATGGTGATGGACATTGTGGTAGTGGATGTCCCTCCCAAGTTTGACATGTTGTTGTACAGAGGATGGATTAAGAGATTAGGTGGGACATTACATAATGATCTATCTTATGCCACTGTCCTAGTCTTTGGAGGAGAAAGTAGGAGATTATACAGAGAAGCACAGCTGGCATACATCGTCAATGATGAGAAGAATACTTCTAATCATCCTATTTATGCAGTGGACACTGATTTTGGAGCATGTATTCTCCAAATAGAAGAGTCTCAGAAGGCCTCAGTGCAGATCAAGAAACCAACAGTTCAAGCCAAAGAAAAGCAAGGAAGTCAATTTTGGGAGATGTTCTTTGATCGAGCATGTTCCAGGGAGACTGCAGGAGCAGGGGTGGTGCTAGTATCTCCAAAACAAGAAAGCACGCAGCTGTCTTTTAAGCTGGTTTTTCAAGTCACAAACAATATAGCAGAATATGAGGCTCTGATATTGGGCCTGAACGCAACTAAAGACAGAGGAATCATAAGCATAAAAGTGTTTGGAGGTGCTGATCTAATCATTCAACAGGTGAACAAAACATTTCAAGCAAAGCACCCAAGGCTGAAAGCATACAGAGATGAGGTATGGA
Organism: Pinus taeda; assembly: GCA_000404065.3. Classification (NCBI taxonomy): domain Eukaryota; kingdom Viridiplantae; phylum Streptophyta; class Pinopsida; order Pinales; family Pinaceae; genus Pinus; species Pinus taeda. Next base: position 18,057 of record APFE031594430.1, on the reverse strand, counting down.
GACTCAAAGATTCTTTTGATAGTTTTTGTATCTCATACATACCTAGAGCCAAAAATCAGTTTGTTGATTCCCTTGTTGTGTCCGCTAGCATGTTTATCCCTCCTATGCCTCCCAGACTAGTGCATGAAGTTCAAATGAAATACAGACCATCCTTGCCTAACAATGTCCAGCATTGGAAAGTTTTTGAAGATGATGATGAAATAAATAAGTTCCTGAAAGTCATTGATGAAATCTCTGAAATGCAAATTGACCAAGAGAATGAAGCCTTGCAAGAAAGCTCCAAATCTAAGCTTAGAAATAAAATTGGCAAAGATAGCATTGTCCAACTTCCCAGCAATCATATACCTAAGGGTCTAATTACTCTAGAAAAATTGTTTGACCAAAACAATGTGCCTTATAAGGCTGCCCAAAAAGAAGACCAATCTGCAGTCTATAAGCATGATATAGGGAGTCTAGGTTAGCCAAGATACATAAATTTGTCCACGCATCTGTCTGTTGAACAATGTGTTGAATACTACAATTTAATGAAGCAATTTGCTGATGTCTTTGCCTGGGATTATAGTGACCTGAAAACTTATGACAAGAAGATTATCCAACATAAAATCCATTTAGAGAAAGATATCATCCCTTTCAGGCAGAAGCTGAGACCAATAAATCCTATTCTCCTCCCTCTAATTGAAAAAGAAATAAAAAAGTTGTTGGCTGCCAAGATCATAGTCCCTCTCAGATATTTCAAATGGGTAGCCAATTTAGTAGTGGTGAGGAAGAAAAGTGAAGAAATCAGACTCTGTGTTGATTTCAGAAACTTAAACAAGTGCTCCAAAAAAGACAACTATCCTCTACCCAAGATGGAGCATTTGCTACAAAAAGTCTTAGGAGCCAAGGTGATGTCTTTCCTAGATGGATTTTCAGGGTATAATCAGGTTGTTGTACACCCAAATGACCAAGATAAGACTACATTCACCACTCCTTGTGGCACTTTTATGTATGCCAAGATGCCTTTTGGGCTGATGAATGCTGGAGCCACCTTTCAGAGAGCTATGGATATAGAATTTGTGGGAGAGAAGGATAAGTTTGTCCTTATCTACCTTGATGACATACCAATATACTCCAGCAGCCATCAAGACCATTTGCAACATTTGAAGAAAGTATTTTTAAAGTGCAGAAGGTTTGGGATTCCAGTCAATCCTAAAAATTCACAATTTGCTTTCGAAGAAGGCAAGCTGTTAGGACATATTGCTTCTGCTGCAGGTGTCCGAATTGACCCAGAAAGAGTAAAAGCAGTACATACCTTATCTGTCCTGAGATCAAAGAAAGATATCCAGTCCTTTCTGGGAAAGATCAATTTTGTGAGGAGGTTTATACCAAATTTTGCAAAACTTGTGAATCGTATTACCTCCATGTTGAAAAGGGGTTAGAGATCAAATGGACAGAAGTAGCAAGAAAATCATTTGATTCCATTAAAAAAGCTATTATGGAGGCTCCTACTTTAATTAGTCCAGATTACAACAAGGAGTTCCATATATTTTCTTTTGCCTCTAATGACACCCTTGCAGTTGTTTTATTGCAAGCATATGAAGAAGGCTCAAAGCATCTAGTGGCATTTTTTAGCAAGACATTAAGGGATGCTGAGCTGAGGTATGACATTATTGAAAAGCAGGCATATGCTCTTATCAAATCTTTGAAAGCTTTTAGAGTTTATATTCTACATTCCAAGGTAATTGCATATGTACCCTCTGCTGCAATAAAAGATGTTTTAACACAACCTGATGCTGATGGAAGAATGGCTAAATGGATTGCAAAAATGATTGAGTTTAATATAGAATTGAAGCCCACCAAACTTGTCAGAGGTTAGGGTCTTGCCAAACTGTTAGCTAAAGAAAATTGCAGAACATTGGATATAATTTGCATGGGCTCAATTGCAGAAAATGGTCAAACAGAAGAAGAGGAAGCAACTGAACCAGAGAGAAAGAAATCAGTGGCCCAAAATCTAGCTTCTTGTGATTGGTATTCTGCAGTAATTAAATTCTTGTTGAAGCTAAAAATCCTTCCAGGCTTTACTCAAAGTCAAGCCATAACTATTAAGCTTAGGGTAGCTAAATATTGCACCAATGAAAATATGCTCTATTGGAGGGATCCATCTGGAGTGCTTTTGAGGTGTCTGGACAAAGAACAAGCTATGGAAGTTATGCAGTAGTTTCATTCTAGCATGTGTGGAGGACACCATTATTGGAAGGCTACAGCTCACAAAATTCTTAGAGTTGGATACTATTGGCCTTCCTTATTTTCTGATGTATTTTTATTTGTTAAATCTTGTGACAGGTGCCAAAGATTTGAAGGGAAGAAGCAATTGAAGTCCCTGCCCTTAAAACCAATACATGCAAAAGGACCTTTTCAGCAATGGGGCTTGGATTTCATTGGAGAAATGAATCCACATTCCAGTGGCCAGCATAGATGGATATTAGTAACCACTGATTATTTTACTAAGTGGATTGAAGAAATCCCTACCAGGAAGGTTGATCATAATGTGGTCATGAAGTTTTTAACAGAGAATATATTTACCAGATTTGGTTGTCCACATAAATTAGTCATAGACAATGCAGCAGCCTTCAAAGCAAAACAATTGGTGGAAATGTGTTATTCAATGGGTATCAAATTGGTTCATTCTACCTCATATTATCTTCAAGGTAATGGTCTAGCAGAATCTTCCAACAAAAGTATGATAAGGATAATTAAGAAGATGTTGGAGGATAACAAAAAGAATTGGGATTCCAAGCTCAAATATGCACTTTGGGCTGACAAAGTGGCCATTAAGAGATCCGCAGGGAATTCTCCATTTAAGTTGGTGTATGGCACAGAGGCAGTATTTCCAATTCATCTTACTCTCCCTGCGGCAAAGTTCCTGCAATCAGAGCAAAATGAGGAAGAAGACATGGCAAAGAGGATCACAGATTTAGCAGAGGTACATCAAATAAGAGAACAACTGGTTGAAAAGGCTGCAACACATCAGAAAAAGATCAAGGGAGCTTTTGATGAAGGACAAAGGCAGATAATTTTTAGGTTGAAGACAGTTCTGAAATGGGATGCACTGAAAAAGAAAAAGGGCAATCATGGGAAATTTGATGCTTTCTGGACAGGGCCTTTTATCATTTCTCAAATCCAAGGGAACAATACCTTCATACTACAAAGTATGGGAGGGGAAGCAGTTTTTGATGGCCCAATTAATGGGCGTTTCCTGAAAATTTATTTTGTTTAAGGTCTTTGGCCTTAAAGTTGTAAATATTTTATTTTTATCAGTTTTAGTGTAAGCAAAGTAGACTCCATGCCCAATGGAACACTAGGAATTGTTGTTAATTTATTTTCATCGGAAAAGCATTGATCTGTAGGTTCTTGAGACCTCACAGGGAGGATCTCATCCCCAGAAGGAGCCAATGTTAGCTCTACTATGTACTTCAGTGTATGGAGAACCAATTTCTAGCTTGGCCGTGTGTTTCTTGCAAGATGGGAGTTGGCAGCAGTCTGTGTTCTCCTTCTCCTTCATCTTTCTTATACTCCTATAACCCCGCCACCTCTATTTCTCCAAGTCCCGTCATAAGCCCCTTGGTGCTAAGGTTTCAAACCCATACAACCGTGCACCTCTAAAACAAGTGTTATCCGCGTCTTTCCTCGCTTGTTAACACGCCCATCCCTTTCACCGTCTAATCGTTCCTGTCACATGATCTAACGTCATTTGCTTTCCCCACTTGCCAAAACTTTCCTGCGCTTTAACCTGCAGGGAAAGCGGTCTTTCTCGCGTCCCATTAGCCACATGTCATGTAATGAACATGACCGCTGGCCCGTGTACCTTTACCACTCTACTCTGAAAAGTGGTGCGGGCAATACCGCTTACCGCCAGTCTGCCTATCTCCGCGCGTTAAACCCCGTGTATGTCTGCCACCCGATCACCGTTGGATCTGCCTGCCTGAGATCCAACAGCCTATGATCTTCCCGCTCTCGCTTCTCCCGATATCCTCTGCAAATTGATCTCTGTCGTCAATCTGTGTAATCTAACGGTTAGCCTCGCTCCTCTATCTAGTTTGTCTACCCACTATTAAGTCCATGCACATTGATTTTTCTGTGCATACGAAGGATGAAGGTGGCCAGCTACCTATACCTGGCACAGTTACTTTTCCAACAACTGCATTCAGGAACATTATGGTCGAAGATCAAGAAGGACATTCATCAAGCAGATCACAACATTTATCAGTTATGGATCATTCTTTCATAGGACATTCTACATGCTCGGGAAGGACAACAAAATATCAAAGAAGATCAAGTTCATTCATTGAAGCAGCAGATCGTAACAGAGGCCCATTTTAGATAGTAAATGTGTTTGCTGGTCAATTATGACCCCTCCACACATAGAATAGCAGAGCATTTTTGTTATCAAACTCTATATACACCCAAAAACACAATGTGATGAGGGTTTATGGTTTTGGTTTTGATGTAAGGTTCAACTTCTGGACACTGTAACTACTTTGATACTTGCAGCGTCTAGTCTTCATTTTTAGCTAATACAAGCTTCTTTTGCTATTAATTGCTCACTTTCCACTTCTTCTCTGTTCTAGGATGTGCCTGTTCTGCATTTATTCATGTGCTCTTGATATTTAGGATTTGAGGGGTTTTCATCCCACCTCTGTGTTAGAATCTAGTATGCATCATTGAATATGTTATGCAGGTTTTTGTTTACTTAGTGCCAGAGAGTTGTCATCCTGTCTGTGTATTAAGAAATAGATTTGCAGACCTTTTACTGGTTGCAGCCGGCCATCACATGGTCTTGTGCATATGTTGGTGTGATCAGTATTCTCCATATTCACCTATTCCTTAAACTGTGAGTGATTGGTGGTCTAAAGCCTTGTAGTCTGAGGGTGTTCACCCATGTCTCGAGTTAAGCATAGTAGAAGTGGTTATCTGGCTTAAATATGCATCAGAACTTCCATTCATCCATTTCCAACATTTTGTTGAGTTTGTAATGTTCCCAAGCATCTCTGATATACAACCTAGGAGAGTTTCTTGGGGTGATAACAGGAGCATTAATCCTTAGTGTTGTTGTCACGATTGGAAGTTGAATTGCATGCCAAATTTGTTTTTTTATTTGCAGGGTGACTAAAGTCAGATTCAAAACCAAATCCCCCTACAACCAAAACTTGTGCAGTACGACCATTAATGATGATTTTCCTAGAGCCATCTAGGAGGAGGACACATGCCACAACAATCTTCCTTCGACTAATCTGCCACTGTCAAATTGTATGCATGTATTTGTGCTTGAAGAGATTTGATGACCTTGCTATTTTTTCCCTCTTCATTTCGACCCAACGTTGGTCACTCTCAAAGTTGGCTTCACTCTTGCATCCAAAGAGAAGAACCCAAGTGAGTGCAGCTACGAGAGGTTGCTTTGGATGTTCTAAATTGGGTGGGTCGATACCCCCATAGAGGACTCTTAAGACTTGGAGTGCAGGAAGGCTAGAAGGAAGGAAGGTAGTCTTAACAGCCCTTATCCTATGTCAGCGCTTCAACAAAGAGGAATAGTGTCATTCTACAAGGGTCTTGATGTGATACAACAGGCCCAGTCTAGAACAGGCAAGACAGCAACTTTCTGTTCCAGAATTTTGCAGCAACTCGACTATGGCTTGTTGGAATGCCAGGATTTGGTTCTCGCCCCCACCCGAGAGCTTGCACAGCAAATCGAAAAGGTCATGCACGCTCTCGGGGATTACTTGCAGGTTAAAGTTCATGCCTATGTAGGTGGAACTAGTGTTCGTTGACACTCGAGGGTATCAAGCAGTTCTATGTCAATGTTGAAAAAGAGGATGGAAACTTGATACACTGTGTGATCTGTATGAGACCCTGGAAATTACACAAAGTGTTATTTTTGTTAACACTAGGAAAAAGGTTGTGGATTCATATGAAAAAGGTTTTCGTTAGATCAAATATTTTGGAATATAACTAAAACTCACTGGGATTTCTATTCGACCAAATTACTAGTGGTTTCCTCGTGCACTAGACCACTAATGCAAAGGATTGGGATTGCCATAAATGCAAAGGATTGCATTTCTCCATAGAAAATTGTGTCCTAATCTGCGTTAATATGCCCTTTATTCCACAAACAAAACCTAGAAATAGACTAACCACATCTTGAATATCGAACCTGCCTGCCTATAGATAGCCGGATATGGTGACATTTCTCCTGTCAGCCCACCAGATTTAGAAGCAATCCCATTTGATGAATAGGAAGCATAATGAAATGGGAAATAGGTGGATCGAAATATAGATTTCCTATTCCAACAATTTCTTCTCTCAATTCAGATGATATCTGGGCATCTCCTGATGTATCAGCTCTACTAATCATATCAGAAGGGCCTGATATATTAGTTTTTCCATGTTTGGGAGAAACTCGAGCTATTAGCTTTCGAACTTCATCATAACTGTCCTCCAGGACGGGAAATTTCTTGGCTTCCAATAAGGATCTGGTTTTCACATGTGGAGAGGGTAAATATCTTGTGGATATTTGGAACTAGTGCTCGACCTCAATCGTTTCTTCAGGGGTTTCCCTGGCTAAGAAATCAAAAAATCGAGGAGCCAAGAACTTGTATTTTTCATCGATGTAATTCTGTGGGGCATCGTTGTTGGCCATGGTTGGAACAAACCCTTAATTAACAGAGAATTTTAAATGATGTCGTAATGATTTTGAAGGATTTATCAATCTAAGCACGGATTTCTCTGTGCTAAGATCCTTACATCGGCCTACCAATCAGAGGATTATATGAATTTTCTCCAATAAAAACCCAGAGACTGCACTTTCAACCACTAGGGAGAAAAGAGATAGTGGAAGCTTTCAAATTTTAGAAAAATCTTACCACATGGAAACTATATACAAAAATCGAACAAAATTAATTTAAATTCACTTCATCGATGAATTTGCCATGATCGGAATGTTGGAATCTTGTATTTTTTAAATTCTCTTGAGATGCGACGTTTGTTCTAGGGAATTGAAATTAGACCAATGAAATTCTAGTCTTGTAGAATTTGCAATAGGTCACCAAAAGAATAAATAAACATAGGCAGAGAAGTTTTAACACATTGATCAAATCATTAAACTACATATTTCACTTTTAAATTTGAAATAAAAAATAAATGTTTTTTTTTTTTTTTTTAATGATTTCGATTTCTTATAATGTTGTAGTTTTAATGATTTCTGAAAATTCGAAGCAAGAGATTTTTATTCAATTTTGAAAATAAATCAATATATTTTCTGACCTTCCTAATCACTCGAAGCCCAGGAAGAGAGCATACTAACCTATTGATTTTTTTTATTTTTATTTTTTTTGGGTGAGTTAGCATTGATCCGGATTTAAACAGGAACGCAACAAATTACAGAGATAACCATATACACCAATATGCAGCGGAAATAATACTTCATTTCATTAATGGAAAATACTAAAGTATGCTTATAATCAGAAATGGAAATAAACTAGCTATGGCGATGGTAGCTTATCTCTGAGAAGAGATGTGATGGCTGCATGCCTTTGAACTATGTTACAATGAGGCTCGAAGGCCTATTTATTGTTGAGAAACAATGAAAAAAAACCCTTCACATTCCAAAACCTAACCCTAGGAGATGAAACGCCAAACTGTGGGCCCCGTTTGGGGGTAAGTTGGTACATCAACTTCCCGGGGTCGTAACTTTAGCATATGATCTCCATTTGACACGTACAATAGCTCATTAGAAAGATCTATTCGAGCACTATCATTGTCGAGACACGAGAAACATCGATCATCAACA
>APFE031594405.1:0-19228 GCA_000404065.3 Pinus taeda | reverse complement strand
GTAGTCTCGCGTTTGTTAACGGTATACATCAATGACCGGTAATCAAACGATTTCTCACATGGTCGACTTCAGATCATTTATTCCCATGGTGTAGAAATGTACCATTGCGGTCGATGAAGACCTCAGGTTGTATCAACATTCATTGGTTCACTTGATAGTTGCTCCTATTGCTTCTAGTTGATACCACTCCACCTTATATGTTGCAGTTAGTCATGGTGACATTCTATATGTTGGCACCTGAATTTGCAGTGTAGTACCATCCTTTTCCATCATGTTCAGTTCGTACCTTTTGGGATCAGTTTTTGATATCAGTGATCCGTTGTATCTTTCAGCATCATTGCCAATTTTATATGTGATATTAAGACATGTACTTGTTCGATCATGATCAGATGATCCATTATGTATTTTCCAGTCATTTATACTTGTATACTTAGTGGATCCGCTTGTACTTGATATGCAGACATGCTTTGCTTTTTCTGTGGGTATGCCCGCCTCAGACGGTGTTTCTTTCTGATTTCCTTTTGTGGCTTGGTAGGCTGAATTCCGGTGAAGTACTCCTCGGTTTTTGGCAGATTTCCTTTCCATGTACTTGCTTAATATATTTCGGCCATCATGTACCCCTTCTGACCTCATATATTAGGGGGCATCTGTTATAGCTCCAAATCTCACTATTATGGTTTGTGATGCTGCACTCATGGCCTAGGGAAAACCCTCCTTCTAGACCTGGTCCAAAATTTAAAAAACAGTGTTTTATCCCTTATACGCGACATTGCCCTAAGTTAAACGTGTGTATACGTGGGTAGGCATATACCCAACTCGCGTATATGTATTAAAACACTTAAAAAAATATAAAACTCCTTATTTTGAAAAAGCTCTAATTTTCTTCAACCAAATCAACTGGACCAGGATACAGAATTTGTCTCGTTGTCTTCTTGAGGCCAGCTTCTATAATCTAGGCACTGCAATTTCTAGATCAGCCTTTGTAAAGCTTAGTCCCCTCATCCCAAGGACCAAAATTCAATGAGAATTAGTGGTACACCCAAGGAAAATGAACCTTTTGTTCCCCGACAATGGTGCTTGGCAACCATAGACCAAGGAAGAGTCCAGCTAAGGTAACCATAGACCAATATTTTAGCTTGGTAGCTAGCCCTACCAAGCCGGAGACGGATCTCTCCAAAGGATCACAGCCAGGAGGGCTAGATAGATTAGGGTTTTAGGCTAGATGTAAAGTGCAGGGGGTTGTTTGATTTGATTTTGGTTGGGTAGTCACAAGTATGGGTGATTTAGGTCAGAGGGACTAGGTCAAGGCAAATGAGATATGATTGCAGACTTTCAAAGGGGCAAGGAAGGTACGAAGCTTAGCACTTAAAAGGTGATTTAATGGCATGTTTTAAGACTGATGAGGAGTTAGGAAGAGCATAAGATATGTATTATTCCTAAACTAAGGAAAAATGGACAAAGTATGATAAATTACCCAAAACAGAGCATGAGCAAACATGTATTCTGCCTATCAACTTGTAAATTACCATATAACAGAAATGGAATGGTTTATGAACTAATGAAACATTCATAAAAATGATCACAAAGAAGAAACAATGCTAAAAATTCATACCACATGTATCACAGAAAAATAGCTGCAATGCATCTATTGAAAATTGCCAAAATCTGATACAATAGTCTCTAATCACTAGTATTGCATCCCTACTGAATCCAAATTGTAAAATGACTATGAAAATACGTAATATATGCCAACAACCAACTCACCCTAGGCTCAAGGGTTGAATCCATGAGTGGAGGCACAGTTGCAAGAAAGGTTGAACTGATAGCTAGAGTGTAGGGTGGTCAAAGTGACTCATCCCTCACTCTAGCACATTGATTCGTTACATGCCACATATGCCAACTAACTGATGTATCTACCCTAGATAAAAGTAAAAACGTAATAATTACATCATCTAGATCAATTAAATAGGTAAAACTTGAATTTCCCATAGATAAAAGTCAACTTGGAATGAAACAGTGAAAATTATGGAAAACTGTCAAACGTGCAGTGACCTGGTTAAACGCGCAACAACCCTAGACAAACGTGCAGCATCCTCTTCAAGCTTTCCTTTGACCACCTTCCCGATGTTCAAATCTAGCCCAGGATAGCTCATTTGAAAGCTTATCCTATCTAGTTTCCAAAACTTCCCTTGGTTTTCAAAATGGGTTCATTTACCCCTCAAAAATTGCAATTTCCCAAGACAACTCAAACGTGTAGCGACCAGGCCAGGAAAGAGGCAAAAAGGTGATGTTTTGGTAGCTTTTGACCCTTTTGGCGGAACCATTTTGCTCCAAATTTTAGAAACAGTACAGGGTGCATGTCCTCATGATTCTAAATCCAGAAATGCTGACCATTTTCTCATTGGATGCTCCAAACAAAAGCACAACGTCCTAGGTGCTGCGCGTTTGACCATGCTGACTGTGCCAAAATTTCTTCAGAAAAAAAAGCAAAACATATCTTGCCAAAATTGTTCAAAAATGGCCAAAATTGGTGGGTTAATAGCTGGCTATATGTTTGAGGCATGGAGTGATGCCTCAGCAAGGATATCCAACCTCTTTTTCTCCTCTTGCTTGGTCAAGGCCTGAATTTTTGCATGAGCTCATTTGAGCTTGGCCCTTGCAATTTTGTCTCTCATAGCATAGTGCTTCGCCATCCTTCTTTGAATATCATTTTCCTTCTTGGCCTTGTCTAGGAGGTTCTCCAGATGATCATTTACCTTCTCAAGCCAATATTCTTGGTTCTCATTTACCATCTTGGCAAATTGCTCATTAAGGTGAGATGATTTGCTAGTTCTTCCTCCCTTTTCCTTTCTTGCTCCAATGCTCTCTTTAGGGCTCTAGTCCTTGGCCTTCTTCTTGGCACCTGCTCATCAAATGGCTCTCCATACTGCACATATGCCTCATCAAGTAACGCCTTTGCCTTTTCAGCCTCTCTCTTTGCCTTTCTGAGCTGAATCTCCATGACCTCATTTTTTACCTCAAAATGCCTATTTTCCTACTCATAGTAGGAAATGATCCATTTGGCCCTTTGCAATTTCACCTCGAGCTCACCTATGAGTGAATTCTTCTCCTTGATGACAATAGTTGTTCTTTTACTGTCATCATGCTCATCTGATTCAACTAACTAAAAATCATGCTCTATCTCATGGAGGTCTTTCTCCTACTGCTGGATCTTTACCTCTACAACTTTTTCCTTACCTTCTGTACCTGCTTTTTCGATGAAGAAGGCAAGGCCCCTACCACAATCAATGGGGAAAACACTTACATGTTCACTCTCTGATAAGTATGTGCCAAGGTACCTGAACCAGCCCTTTTGGGCTTGTTTCTCTCACCATGCTCAATATGCTCCTGCTCAGTGCCTTCATCTCTGCCAGGTGAATGAATAGGCTCATGAAATGGTGATGATGGAGGTGATTGTGTGTCTGACTCTTCAGATGAAGATGAATGATGTATGGACTGAGGTGGAGTAATGGAGGTGGATGGATGAGAGGATGAAGGTTCCTCTTGGCCATGTTGAATAGGTGGGACAGTGAAAACTTCATTGGATATGAAAGTGTCCCATGAAATGTTAAGTTGATCAAGGTGGTGGAGGACTATCATTTTGACGAGATAATGGTGAAATATGCTATGCATCTGATGATCATGATATCTCCTTTGGGAAATGTATGACATCTTGGAAATATCCCAGTAAAGATAGTAGGTCAGATTGAGCATTATGACTATTTTAAAATGCATGAGTGGTCGAATGTTATAGGAATAGAGCCTAGAAAACCTGCCCTCACATGTGAAGTACTTCATGATGATTTTCATCATAGGAACATATCTTTCTAGGAGGTAAGAGAAAGGAAAAATCCTCCTTCTTTCATTCTTGTGGCTGGGTTTAAGATATGGCTCATAGTAGCAATAATCCAAAGCTACTTGTTTAAACGATTTTTCCCCAACATCCGGGATCCTAGTAGCAGCTAATATGATAGCAGAAGATATGGTAAAGGTGACACCAGAAAAGGTTGCTTGATTTTCATGGAGGTTGATAATGAATTGTCTAGTCAATTCAGAATGATGTTGTGTCCTTTCCACCTTCTCACAAAAATCAAAACAGCCCATATGTTTAAAGATTGTGACAATGATGGGAGATAACATGAGCTCTGTAGTGTTGGTTGGTTCATATCTAATGATCTTCCCTCCTTTTTTATATTTCCTCCTCTATTGTTTTTCTCCATCACTCTGACTTGTGTTTTCTTCTTCTGCCATGATTTGTTGCTTTTAAAACCCTAGGGGAATGATAGAATGGACTGTGGGTATTGGAAATGTGGAATAATGTGAGGAGAGATGATGAGGAGGAGATGCGGATATGTGGAATGAGGAAGATGATAGGGAATAATTGTTAAGTGAGGGAGGAATAGTGATGAAAACTAGGAAATGTGATTTGAGATGGTGGGAATGTATGACTAGGGTTTGCTCTTAGGAAAAACAACAAAGAATTTAAACCCTATGTAGGCAAACAAAGGAGGGAAGGAGTGAGTAATTCTTCCACCAACATGATTTTCTGGAGTGAATGATGATTAACTTGGAAACTTGGTGGCGATCGAGGGTTTCTAGAATGTTTGACTCCTTCCAGGTGAACGCGCAGCAACCTCTACAAGAGCGCATCGTTGTTATGAATTACACTGTGATCTCTGGCAACTGTACAATGACCTCTACAGGAGTGCAACGACCAGGCTAAACGCACAGGGACCCTACTAACGCGTTCCCTTGCTCTGTTTTTCCCAATTTCTCCTTAAAATCGCCTTTTTTCTTTTGCTAAGGAGTTGTAAGAGTGCTAGAGTGCAAATGAGGCTTCATCAGTGTCTTGAAAGACTTTATACTTGAATGGACTTTTATTTATTATTTTTCATACCCACTTTCTAATGTTTCTTGTCATTTCCAAATTCTCATATTAATGCCTTTTTGACTTTCTAACCTTTTTTGCTCTTGACAGGTGGATGATGCTTTGGAAATTCTGACTTTGAATTTTTTCTTGGGATGCTTTTGGAAATGGACTTGAGTATGCAGCTAAAAGTAGCTTATTACATATAATAGACATAAAATTACATAAACAAAAATAAATTATTACATCTGTTTGTAGTTCTAATTTACAAACTTGGGATCAAATACCTTCTTGAAATCAAATTTAGGGCTATCAATAACTATGGTTACATGCTTCGGAAAGCTTTATTTAACTGAAAAAGACATTATTTGTTTGACTCTCCTATTTTTCTGACTTTATGCAGTGAGATGGTGAATTATTGGACCTTGGAAAAATGAAACATGGGTGACCTAATGAAGCCTCAAATGACTGAATTTCAGGTGGATTCGACTGATATTAAATGTGATGAAATGATCCTTCATGTTCAATGGTAACCTGGAAGACACATGAAGTAGGGCTAGCAAATACAAACTTTTGAGAGGGAAAAGTGATTTTGGACTTTGGACTACCATCAGTGAACAAATTTTTTCATTATGACCTAAGTGGAATGCAAAAAATTTCAAACGGGACTCTAATATGATATAAAAGAGAACTTTTGATCACTGGTGGCCGTATGAAAATACTGACTCTAACACCTTTCTCACCTAAGAACTACCTATAACTCATCTTATGCCACTCATGTCCAAGCGCAACTTGTCCCACTTAAGAATTTACCAAGACAAGGATCACATCTAGCCATGTCCATAAAACAACTAAGAAACATAGCGTACATAGGCAATATTTCACATGTATGTCCAGTTCATATAAACAGTAGAGCATTAACTGAGAGTTTGCAAGAAGCACAAGATGCACAAGACATACAAGATATAAGTTGACACAATTCGAGTGCCCCAAAGATTATACACAACAATATACAATATACAATTGTCTAAACTAGTTTAAAACATGAGCATTCGGCCAAAGTGTGCCACGTTTCATATAAAAAATCATAAATGAAGGAAAGTGTTGTGCCCAACACAAACTCTCCCTTTGTCTAAAACAGCTCGGTAGAGCACCTTATTGCAACCGCGGGCTTGCCTCCTACAATCCTATTATGAACTTCTTCTAACACAGTCCCTCCCTGGCACTTGAATTCACTCACACTCCCTCACACACACTTATTTGTTCATTTCCATGAATTTTTACATGGTTCTCCCTTGTGATGCATCAACACTCCCTAACACTCCTCATCATGCATTTACATTATCTGACATGTATTAGCACGCCTTTTCATTCCTTGGCATACCTTGACCCTCCCTCACTATCATTCCCTCACAACTAACCTCACTTAATTTGCAACTTGGGAACCCAACGAAGTCCTCGCTTGACTACAAGAGTCATCCATGTGGATATTGGTGGCAACCCACCTATTCCACTTGGACCCCCAGCATTGTTTCTTTTATTTTTTTAGTTTCCTTATTTGTAGCACAGTTTACTAATTTTGGCAGTTTTTTGGGTCTTAAACTTCCAAAGCCATTTTGAGACCCTAAACAATGTTTTTTCTCAGAAAATTGGGGCCAACATGAGTTCTTTACTATTTATGACCACTCGAAAGTTGTATTCCTCGGATAGATATTTCTAATGAGGTATTGTGCGCCTCAAACGAAGATCGTATGCCAAAGTTACGACCCTAGAAAGTTGATGTACCAATGTACCCAAACAGGGCCCATAGTTTGGCGCTTAATCTCCTAGGGTTAAGTGCTTGGATATTTAGGATTTTCTATCATTTCTCAATAATAAACAGGCTTTTGAGCCTCATTTTAACATATTTCAAAGGCATGTAGCCGCCACATCTCTTCTTAGATATAAGCTACCATAGCCTAAGCTAGGCTTATTTCCATTATGTTTGTAAGCATATTTCAGTATTTGATATTAATGAAATGAAGTGTTATTTTTTCTGCATCTATGTATTTATGGTCATATCTGTAATTTGTTGCATTCTTGTTTAAATACAGATCACTGGTATCAGAGTGGTCTTCTCTTTCTATGTGTTTCTTTGCATGTCCCCAACGAAGTCGAGATAAGGAGTTAGGGCTCGATCTAGTTGAACCTTTGCAAGATGAGCCTCGCAAATCCTGACGACCAACCATGGGGGAAGGAAAGAAATATGATGGAGTAGGAGATCCTATCAAAATATTTCTCAAGGAGGCCCTTGAGAAACAAAGGAACACGATAACGGAAAACTTTGCCCAAATCCTTCAACGGTTGCTCATTGGCACGCATCCAGATCCAACAGCCACTCTGGAGGCTCCACTCCTTTTAAGGCACAAGTAAACTTTGGCATTCCCTATTTTGAGGGCCAAATAGATGCATACATAGTAGATAAATGGTTAAATCTGCTAGAAGCATATTTTTTTGTTCATGACTTTTCCAGCCGGGAATAGATTACTTTTTCTCTTCTCAAAGTTGCCCCCCACATCAAGGACTGGTGGGAAACCTACTTTGAGCAGAAGGATGAATGTGTGCCCTCATTGTTTTTAGCCACACCCAATTGGAATTCATTCTGGGATGCCATCAAGGAGCAGTACTACCCTATCGGGAGCTATGAGGATAAATACATAAAGTGGACCAAGCTGTGGCAGGGAAGGAACAAAAATGTGTCAGAGTTTACCAATGTTTTTCATACCCTTCGCACAAAGTTGAGTATCAAGGATTCTGAGAAAAAATTGGTACTCAAGTAATGTGACTGCATACATCAGTACATCCAGGATGAGATGGAGTTCCTGGACATCTCTTCGCTCGGCACGTCATACGGATATGTTGTCAAGATCGAGCAGAAGTTTAAATAGAAGAAGTAAGACATTGGATATGTGAATCTGAAGCAAGGGAAAGGTGCCCCCAAACCACAAAACAAAGGACAAAGGCAAGGCAAGGCAGCCGAGGACAACCCACCAAAGACGCAAGTAAAGAATAACACCATTAACTCGAAGAAGGACACAGGAAAGTGGTGTGAGTTCCATAAGAGCTCCACTTACAAAACAAGTGAGTGTCGGCCCAAGAAGTCACTAGTGGTTGAGCTAAAGGCTTCATAATTAGATGCAAGTTCTGACTCTGAGTCAGAAACCGACAAGGTCAATGACAAAGGAAAGTAGATTATTGGTGTGGAGCCCAATGTCGTTGTTGCCACCATGAAGATCCAAAAGGAGGAACCTGAAGATCTAGAGGAGGAGGAGCGCCTCTTCCACTCTTAGATGTGGGTAAAGGGTTCCCTGCTATAATTCATTGTCGATAATGGGAGCCAAAAGAACCTCATTTTAGTAGAATTCATGAAGTGAATAGGCTTACCGACCATAGCACACCCACAACCGTACATCATCGAGTGGCTTCACCAACAACGAGATCTTCGTGTGAGCCAGCAGTGTCGCCTTCCATATAGTATCAAGACCTTCACGGATGAGGTATTATATAACGTTGCTCCCCTTGATGTTTCCGATGTATTATTAGGCCAACCATACTTGTGGAAGTGAAATCTTGTGTATGAGTCAAGGTCTCACATCGTTATTTTTACCTTGGGAAATAAGTTTTAAAGGATACCAGAGGTAGCACCGCCTACCACCATCTCTTTGGTTACTGTAAAACAATGCAGTAAGCTCATTTCCAAAACCAAGAATTTTTTTTCCTGATGATACTCCCTCAAGGAAAAGAGAATATGGTGGCCACGACCTCCAAACAGGGTCCCTTTGTATGCAACAACAGATGGACAAGGTCATGGATGAGTACGAGGACATCTTCACCTCCCCCGCAGGGGTGCCTCTACACTGTCAAGTCAAGCACTCCATCGATCTGACCCCAGATGCGTCATTTCCCAATGGACCAATCTATAAGTGCTCCATTCTATAGAATGATGAAATCAAAAGGTAGATTCAAGAGCTACTACATAAAGGTCACATCCGGATGAGTTCATCACCCTGTGGGAGCCTGATCGTGTTGGTACAGAAGAAGGACGGGACCTGGAGACTCTGTCTTGACTATCAGGCGCTGAAAAAGAGCACTGTCTGAAATAGCTACCTGATCCCATGGATTGATGACCTTCTGGACCAACTCAGCAAGATCGACTTCAAGTGTGGATATCACTACATACAAATCGAACCCTCCGATGTGTGCAAGACTGCCTTCAAAGCCAAGGAGGGCCTTTTCGAATGGCTGGTTATGCCTTTCAAGTTGACGAATGCTCCTGCAACCTTCATGAGGTTGATGGATGACATCTTGCGGCCATTCACCAACTCATTTGTAGTGGTTTACTTGGATGAATTCTTGATCTTCAGCTGGAGTTGGGAAGAGAACCTCCACAACATCTGACATGTTCTCCAAAGACTTCGGCAACATAAGTTGTGTGTCAATTTGGAGAAATGCACTTTGGCATGACCCAAGTTCAGTATTTGGGATACATTATTGATGAACGGGGGGTGCATGTGGATCCAGCCAAGATCTAAGTCATTCAGTATTAGCTAGCCCCAACCACTCTGACAGAGCTCTGCAACTTTCTGGGTCTTACCAATTTCTACTGCAGGTTTGTGTTGGGGTTCTCTCATATCACTTGGCCTTTGAGTCAAGTCACCAAGGGAGGAGTGAAAGCAAAATTCTTTTGGTCTGAATCTCAACAGAATGCATTCACAGAGTTGAAACATCGTCCCTGCTCTGCACCAGTGCTTACATTACTAGACTTTCAACAACCATTTGAGATTGAGATAGATGCCTTTGACTATGCTATTAGGGCAGTCCTTACTCAACAGGGGCATCCAATTTCATATCACAGTGAGACACTTTCAAACACAGTCCATAAGTATACCACTTATGACAAAGAGATGTATTCCATTGTGCAGGCCTCCCAACAATGAAACCATTACATTTTTCGGAAGGAAATGATCATCCACACAGACCACCAATCCATGTAGTTCATACAGATGCAAGGGAAGTTGTTGGGCCTCTATTTTGCCTTGCTTTATATCACCTTTTACTCAAAATCACTCGTACTTTTGTTTAGCTTGACTAGTCATTGTCATAGTTTTGTGCATTCTCGGAGATAATAAGTAAGTATTTGCTATTCCTTTGTTTTAATGAGATTTAAACATTAAAGGCATATTTAATAATAGTTTGTGTTTTTGCAGGTTTACAAAGTTGGTTATATGCCTATTCTAATAGCGGTGAAGTTCCTACACCACACATTTTTGCACTAGTACCAGTAGGATTCCTGCACCACACATTCTTGCACCAATTCAGATTTTACAACTTCCACCCGAATTCGCAGCAGTTTCCCAACAGCCGATTTACTCCTCGATTTCCACGCTGATCGTTGCGAATCTCAAAATTATGAAAAATGGGTGTTTTTTCCAATATAGGAAATTGAGTAATGCATGGGCCGTTTTCCAAAATGCGTAAAGGTTGAGGAGATACGAAGAGGTCTTTAGAGCCAGTTTGTTAAAAACACCAATTTTTCCAGAAATCTAGAAAACGCCCATATTTGGAAAATTCGTATTAAATCCCTATTTTTTTAATAGGGGAATGGTTGTACTGATATTCTATTTAATTAGAATTATTTGGGATGAAATCCCCATGATTTTTTACAAAGGATACGATTAATTATCATGTAAACATATTATAAAAGGAGGAGCGATTATGCACGTAGGGGGAAGCGGTATAAGGACTGTGCTTCTAAATGGGAGATTGTACCTTTTGTTATCGCCCAAATCTGAGTTGGACTCTGTATTTCATGATGTACTTTGCCTTTGTGAATTAATAGGAATAAGGAGCTCCACCTCATGCTTTTCAAATCTTATTTTTTCCTTTAAACAAATGAGTCTGATCTGAGTTACTGAGCAGCGTTTTTATTTAAAAGGGAAATGCGTTGGTTGGCTAGGGCCTAGCCAACCCAGCAAATTTACCCTATTTCCTGTTTCTTGTAATTTATGTTTATATTTTCAAGTGTGATTTAATTTCCAACACATGTATTCCTATTTGAGTGAAAGCGGATCCGTTGTGTGAAGTAGTTAAATTTATTTTTCTTGCACCTAATTTTGGATTGGTTTTCTCGCTTGGTCCAAGCAAGAGAAATAAACCTGCACCATTGCATGTTGGTGTGCTATTCATTTTCTGCAGTTCTGTTTGATTGGTTTTCCCCGCCTGGTCCAAGCAGGAGAAATAAACCTGCATCAGTGCACGTTGGTGTGCTATTCATTTTCCTGCATCTGAGCATGAATATATATTTTCACCTGATCCACACATGGATTCATTCAAAGTACTCCTATACATAAAAGGAAGTATTCCACCTCTTAGGTAAAGTAGGGTAGGTGAATAAAGCTGTTAAGATGCTATTAGGGTTTTTAATTTTTAAAGTGTAGTCACTAAAACTACTTTTGATCCACATTGGTTGTTAACACACACATCTCTGATAGATCTTGTTGAGTATGATTCACTCTAATACCTCATGATTTTTCAAAGTAACCATGACTAATCACTCTAAGAAGTTGTCATCTAATATATATGATTTCAGTTTCCCTTAGAAGGTATTATTGGAAACCCCCTATGGAGGACCACTCTTGTTAAGATCATAATAAGTTATTCATGAGAACGCTAGAATTCTTAATTCAAGGAGTTTTTTAGTCATTATCTGGGATATCTTTAATAATGCTTTAGGGCAAAGGAACTAGTCAGTAATGATTAGTCATTAAAAACTTTTCACGCCATCCTGTACTATTAAGGAGTAGATTTGTCTCCCCACTTATTAACATTTTAGGTATATACAAAAGATTTAGGAGAGGATAGGAGGTCTCGTGATGAGCCGAGCTACCACGAACATGAGACCTAGCATTCACTACATTACTGCTTCTGGTCACCAAGCCAAAGTAATGGCTTTCAACCGAAAAGTTGGAAGATAGGAGGTCTCATCACAAGCCAACCTGTTCATCCATGTTACCTCTTGTGAGTGGCACTACCATTAGTTGGTTACCAAGCCAGAACAATGGCCTTCATCTAAAATTAAAATAAGATAACTCTGAATCCATGCCTAGTAAGTGGGACACAGACATTTCGATGGGTCAAAAGACACCCCTGCTAAGGTTATGGACACCTGCGAGCAGCAAGGCTATGTTTGTGGTATTAAAGTTAATTGCATACTATGATTTTCTTGGCTATCTTTCCCTTCCCCTAAACTTGTCCTTTTTTTAGACAATGGTTTTAAAGACGATTTGAACATGATGCTTTGAGTTATATCTTTAAAAATCAAGAATCTTTAAGGAGGTGGTACCCTTAGTAAAGTTTATTCTTTGTTCTATATTAAGAGGAAATTTATTTTGAATCCAGATGACAACGGAATTTAGAGTGTTCAATAAAGAGGTTGCTAATTGGTATCATAACTCATTTTGACTTTCATGGTATTTAGAGTGATGAATTACTCAATCATGACTACTCACGAGATGCAGGTTGGCAACAATGTGTATTGATGTTGGTTGCCTCTAAATATGCATTGCATAATCTAGGTACAAGATTGCTATAGTAGGCGCATGAACTTGTGGTAGTTATTTTGAGATTGCACCTTTTCAACAAAATTTGATTTTCATTATAAGACTTTGGGTAGAAACAAAACAAGGAATTCATTTGGGACAAGGTAACATGTATGTACCATACTCTTTTGTCTATAATTTCTACTTTTTGTACCTAATCTTGTTGCATTATTACAATTGATATTTCCATTAGAACTGTAACGTGGTTAGCAAGCATACCTTCCAAAAAAAATTCTATCTTTCTTCATATCCCATTTTCGTAATTCCCCATTAGTTTTCTTCTTCAATCCCAGAATGATTACCTTCCCATCCATTTCGTAAATCCCACTTTACCCCTTGAATATTTTTCTTATCCCACTTCTGTTTATGCCCTCTTGATGATACTGTTCCTGGAATCTTTGTAATAAACTTCCTTCCCATTCTGAATTTTTCCCTTTTCCCACTTCTTTGTTCCCCCATGAACTAATTGCAAGATCTACTGGAGAAAGAGCAAAAGGATATGCTCAGAAGCATCAAAGAAATGGCGAAGCAAACCTTCCATATGATTGAGGAAGTCATGTTAAATTCTAGCCCACGTTTTACCAAAATTCCCTATTTTTTTTAGCATATTTTATGCTTGTACCAATGTAATCATGTTGTAATATACAGTAATGCAAGCATAAAAGTGCCAGCAAAGCAGCGCAGTTTAGGCGGTGTAAGCAGAACAGTGAAAGCACGCACCATCCTTGCAATTTGGTATTTTTATTGTAGTCCTTGTGATAGATTTTCTTGAAATTAGTATAAATAATCAAAGAGTCCGGCAAACACTCTGTTCTTGAAACAAGCTTTATCTAGCGTAGGAAATGTGATCACATAGAATTGCAGGAAACATCATTACAAATGCCCATAAATGTTTTTAATCTTGCTTTTTGCAAGGGAGCAACAACGCGACAATTGATTTCCTTGCATGAGGACATGCAAGAAGGTCAGCATGGGGGGATGTTGGGCCTCTGTTTTGCCTTGCTTTATATCACCTTTTACTCAAAATCACTCATGCTTTTGTTTAGCTTGACTAGTCATTGTCATAGTTTTGTGCATTCTCGGAGATAATAAGTATTTGCTATTCCTTTGTTTTAATGAGATTTAAATATTAAAGGCATATTTAATATTAGTTTGTGTGTTTACAGGTTTACAAAGTTGGTTATATGCCTATTCTTATAGAGGCAAAGTTCCTGCACCACACATTCTTGCACTAGTACCAATGGGATTCTTGCACCACACATTCCTGTACCAGTTTAGATTTTACAACTTCCACCTGAATTCGCAGCAGTTTCCCAACAGTCGATTTACTCCTCGATTTCCACGCTGATCGTTGCGAATCTCAAAATTATGAAACATGGGTTTTTTTCCCAGTATAGGAAATTGAGTAAGTTGTGGGCCGTTTTCCAAAATGAATAATGGTTGAGGAGATACGAAGAGGTATTTGGAGGCAGTTTGTTAAAAATACCAATTTTTCCAGAAATCTAGAAAACGCCCAGATTTGGAAAATTTGTATTAAATATCTATTTTTTTAATAGGGGAACGATTGTATTGATATTCTATTTAATTAGAATTAGTTGGGATGAAATCCCCATGATTGTTTACAAAGGATATGATTAATTATCATGTAAACATATTATAAAAGCAGGAGCGATTATGCACGTAGGGGGGAAGCGGTAATAGGATTGTATTTCTAAACGGGAGATTGTACCTTTTGTTATCGCCCAAATCTAGGCTGGACTCTATATTTCATGATGTACTTTGCCTTTGTAAATTAATAGGAATAAGGAGCTCCACCTCATGCTTTTCAAATCTTATTTGTTCCTTTAAACAAATGAGTCTGATCTGAGTTACTGAGCAGCATTTTTATTTAAAAGGGAAACACGTTGGTTGGCTAGGGCCCAGCCAACCCAGCAAGTTTACCCTATTTCTTGTTTCTTGTAATTTATGTTTATATTGTCAAGTGTGATTTAATTTCCAGCACATGTATTCTTGTTTGAGTGAAAGCAGATCCGTTGTGTGAAGTAGTTAAATTTCCTTTTCCTGCACCTGATTTCGGATTGGTTTTCTCTCTTGGTCCAAGCAGGAGAAATAAACCTGCACCAGTGCACGTTGGTGTGCTGTTCATTTTCTTCATTTCTGTTTGATTGGTTATCCCCTCCTGGTCCAAGCAGGAGAAATAAACCTGCATCAATGCACGTTGGTGTGCTATTCATTTTCCTGCATCTGATTTTGGATTGGTTTTCCTTCTAGTCCAAGTAAGAGAAATAATCCTGCACCAGTGCACATTGGTGTGCTATTCATTTTCTGCAGTTTTGTTTGGTTGGTTTTCCCCGCCTGGTCCAAGCAGGAGAAATGAACCTGCACCAGTGCACATTGGTGTGATGCAGCAAGCATTTTTAGTTTACTTCCCACAATTTTCTTGCTTTCATTAAATGCTTATGATAGGATAAATGTATATTGATTGTTTCTTCATTATTGCATTATGTTAAGATCAAGAACATTCACTTTTTATGTGTGCAATTTAATTTGACACTTGCAATAATTAAGCACTCATTTTAAGAATTAATAGCTAGGTGCAGGAAGCTCTGATCAGGTGCAAGAACTAGTTTCTTGTCATAGGATCTGAGTGCTCTGAACCCTGGAAGTTCGAGCCTTTGCATAAAGTAAAATCCTTTGGTAAAGACACCATTTATACCTCTTGCATAAACCTTTGTTCCTGCACTAGTTCAAGTAGCCTGCGATAGTGCAGGACAGATTAGTGCAAGAAGGAAATCTCTAAAGAAGCAGGTTTAAGGGCCCATTCTACGAGACTACCAAGTGTCTCTGCTAAAGAAAAACATAACACATACTCAGTAATTAAAAATTGATCAGTTGGAGTGATTGCCTTTTTATTTTGATTCCTTTGCAAATTCATTCTTTCTTGTTCCAGCACTAGATTACTTTGATGATTCAGTTATCTTTTAATATTTTGATTCTGCAAGCTTTTCTTTAAGAAAGTAGGAATTTCTATCACGAAAATTCATACCATCTCTGGCATTGCCTGTGCTTCGTCTCTAAGTTTACGAAACCCCGGGTTGACAATTAAGTGTTGAGGAGTTTTCTTAAGTGCAATTCCTGCACCCAACAGAAGTTGCAGAAAAATCACCATCAGAAGTAGTCTGCATACTTGCAATAGTTCCATTTGAATATCAAAAGCTTAAATATGCTTACAAACAGAATGGAAATAAGACTAGCTCGGGCTATGGTAGCTTATCTCTGAGAAGAGATGTGGCAGCTACATGTCTCTGAAATATGTTACAATGAGGCTCAAAGGCCTATTTATAATTGAGAAACAATGGAAAACCCTAAATATCCAAAAACATAACCCTAGGAGATGAAGCACCAAAATATGGGCCCTGTTTGGGTAAATTTGTACATCAACTTCTGGGGGTCGTAACTTTGGCATACGATCCCGCTTTGACGCACACAATACCTTATTAGAAAGATCTATCTGAGCACTACAACTTCCAAGTAGACATCATGAAAGAAAGCCCCATGTTGGCCCCAATTTTAACAAAAAAACGTTGTTTAGGGTCTCAAAATGGATCCGGAAGTCTAAGACCCGAAAAACTGCCTTGTCTAGTCTCTGGTCGATTCTGGAGACCAAGATCACTAAGTCCACAACTTTCTATCCCCAAAATGATGGCCTGACAAAGGTCATTAAAATGATGACCGTACACATTCTGCACATGTACAACTCAAAGCATCCATGCACATGGGATGAGAACCTCCCCTATGTCTAGTACAACTATAACCGAGCTCTCCACAGCTCGACTGGCCACAACCCTTCTGAGGTGGGCTTGGGATACCAACCACTATGTCCCCTTGACGTGGCCATATCATTTGTAGCTACTCACACTACAACAAAAAAATGTCATTGGTGAGGATCATCCCTATGAGGGACCTCCCTATGAGGGACCTTTAAGGTCCGTCACCAATGTCACATATGGTGATGGTCCTTAAAAACGAGTTCTTGTAAATGCATATAGTGATGGTCATGTAAGGTTTATCACCAAAGCCATTTTTAGTGACACTTTTGGTGAGGTTTGTTAAAGGCTCGTCACTAATTCTCTCTTTGGTGACACTTCTAGTGACGATATTTTATTGACCCTCACCAATGTTTTTTTTGGTTACTCTTGGTGATGGTAAAAAAATCTTCATCATCATTGAACATTCCAATGTGCTTTTGATGACGCTATGTGCATGTTACTATAGTTTTTGTTAAAAGATAACAATTTAAGACCATCGTTGTGGAGTCTTTTTCATTATGTATCTAATTCCATAGTGGTTAGAGTTAGTCAATTTGTTGAGAAGTAATTAGTGTGATCATTTCCCTCAAGTAATGAGAATATAGTTTTCCTATGAGTCAATACATGATTCATCATTATTGGGTTTATTATCTAACAAATTATCTTTAGATAAACTTCCACTAGCATGTGTAGGAACTATATTATTCAATACATAATCAATCTCCATGAATTCTATTAATGAGAGATACCTAACATTCCTATACACTCTTGACATACCTTAACATGCTTTGGAACACACTAACATTCCTTGGCATCTCACGTCTTGGAACATCTTTATACCTAGAACATCTTGCCATGACTAGGACACCCAAGCACATGTTGGCAGGCCCTAGAATAACATAGCACTCTCCTAGAATGTGTTGGCATGCCCTATAGTCCCTACCATGCCCTGGAACACTTTGGCATGCCTTATTGGAACCTATTATTGTGTGCCTAGCATGCCCCTTTTGAAAAAAATGAAGTCTTGGCTTATTAACCCTCTTATGTGGTCATTTTCTTGCATTTTAGCTTGGTTCTTCCTTTTGCTTCCTTGAAGCTCCTTGACACATATTGGCATACCCTAACACCCTTCACATCTCAGCATGTCTTAGAATTTGGCATGTCTTGGCATGCCTTGGCACTATTTGGCACTTGTTAACACACACTGGAACTCCCTAGCACACTCTCGCACTTCTTGAAATGACCTGATATTCCCTTGCATTCCTTACTAATGCTTAACATAACTTGTCACTCCCTCCTTGGCATGCTAGCTAGCACTTGTCGACACTCCATAGCACACCGTTATATTCATTCACTTCCATGCATATTGACCTAGTGCTCCCTTGTGTTTCCCTAGTACTCCCTAACACTCCTCATCATGCATTAGCACTCTCTAGCACACCTTAACATGCTTCGACATGTGTTGCCACTTCATAACATGTGTATCACTTCCTAACAAACATTGGCACTTGGCACATGTTGGCGCTTGTCAAGTCTTAGCATGTCTAGCATTCATTGATATTGGTATGCTTTATCATGGTTTAATATTAAATTTATTTGAGATCAATTATTGGAAAGTAGATGAGAAGTAACAGAGGAATATTTAGCCCTTAGAATGCACTAACACTTGGCACTTGGCACCTATTGGCACCTAGTGTTGGTGTGCCTAGCATTCCCCTCTTGGAAAATGTAAAGTGATTACTTATTAACCCTCTTATGTGTTCATTTCCTTGTAGTTTAACTTATTTCTCCATTTTGTTTCCTTGACTGTCCCTGGCACATATTGTCACACCTTCGCACATCTTGGCATGCCTTAACACTTGACACATATTAGCATATTTGAAATGCCTTTATAACTATCTAACTCATGTTAGAATTCCCTATTAGAGATTGGCACTCATTCCCTCATAACTAGCCTTACATTTTTTCACGACTTGGGAACCCAATCAAGTCCTTAGCTAATGCAATGCATGTGACATTGCCCTGCTTCAGCAGCAACAACTTGACCAATTGGACATACTACAAGTAGATTATGCCTTGTTAACCTAAGAACTACCTATAATGCATCTTAGGCCACTCATGTCCAAGCTCAACTTGTCCCACTTAACAACTTACCAAGACAAGGATCACATCTAGCCATGCCCATAAAACAACTAAGAAACATAGCTTACAAAGGCAATATTTCACATGTATGTCCAGTTCATATAAACAGTAGAGCATTAACTCAGAGTTTTCAATAACCACAAGATGCACAAGACATACAAGATATAAGTTGACACAAGCCGAGTGCCCCAAAACTTATACACAACAATATACAATATGCAATTTTCTAAACTAGTTCAAAACATGAGCATTCAGTCAAAGTGTGCCACATGTCATATAAAAATAATAGATAAAGGCAAGTGTTATGCCCAACACAAAGTCTCCCTTTGTCTAAAACTTCTCTATCGAGCCCCTTATTGCAGCAGCAGGCTTGTCTCCTACAATCCTATTATGAACTTCTTCTAACATAGTACCTCCTTGGCACTTGAATTCA
Source organism: Pinus taeda (assembly GCA_000404065.3). Taxonomy (NCBI): domain Eukaryota; kingdom Viridiplantae; phylum Streptophyta; class Pinopsida; order Pinales; family Pinaceae; genus Pinus; species Pinus taeda. The sequence goes on along the minus strand of APFE031594405.1, from coordinate 301 downwards.
CTGACACTCCCTGACACACTTTTTTATTCATTTCCATGAATTTTGACCTAGTTCTTGCCTGTGATGCCTCAACACTCCCTAACACTCCTCATCATACATTTACATTATCTGACATGTGTTAGCACACCTTTTCATTCCTTGGCATGCCCTAACCCTCCCTCGCTATCATTCCCTCACAACTAACCTTACTTAATTCGCAACTTGGGAACCCAACCAAGTCCTCGCTTGACTACAAGAGTCATCCAAGAGGATATTGTTGGCCACCCACCTATTCCACTTTGACCCCCACCATTGTTTCTTT